>JAOTAV010014623.1:0-25450 GCA_026546445.1 Cyclargus thomasi | reverse complement strand
ATCCCCTTGAATGCCGACAGAAAACTTCGTCAAAATCGTCCTGTCTGCGTACGAAGTCGCGGGCAAAAGCTAGTTATTTATAGAACAGAGTGAAATTGTATTTCTCGATTTCGGATATCTTTGTTGCCTTAGTTTGAGATAACATAAAAGGTCATACCGCGTATTTGAGCGGACGCATACCAATCTTAATGTCTATCTCATGGCTCATTCATCCGCACTCTATATCAAAGCTAAATTTTTTATTGCGAAAAAATACCATGCCCCATTGCTATAGCTAGTAGTCACTTAAAACTTATGCCCTAATTACACATACAAGTAGGTACTTGAGTTTCACTCGTGTTCAGTTCTGATATTATTTTTCGACTAGCTTTTGCCCGCGGCTTTGCACACATGAAATTTGTCAATCGCGTAAAAATCAAAATGTTCTTGAGCCTCTTTTGGGTACATGATGTTATTGCAAAACCAAATCGACCTGATTTTTGGCATTAACGTAGTGTGTTTTTATGCCAAAAATAGGGACGACTGGTTGCCTCGTTAGGGCGTGAATTAAGAAAAAGAAAACATAATTTTAGTATGTATCAAAAATAATACAAAACAGTAGCGTGACTGATACAATTCATAAAACACGGACTTAGTTCTTACGCGCGCTTATCTGACAGGCTTTCTACATGTTTCTGATTACCATGATATAAAAATTAGATTTCTTTATTAGTTGGGTATTTAATAAGTTATTCTTAAGCACTAAAATGTCTCAAAACCGTCAGATTTAGATAGGGAGTGTTAAAAATACGCCAAAGAACACTTCCATATAAAGTAAAAAAATGTAAGCCTGTAATAACATAAAACAACAAAGCCTCACATTTTCATAACCAAGCTTCTCAGATATATTTTTTTCACATTCAACTAAATGCTTTAGGCCTTAGTGTCTTAAATTGTACTATGAATGTTCAATGTAAAAATTTCAAAGCAATTTCTTTTTTATAACCTTGAAATCTCTGTAGCATTTTATCCTACCGCTAAAATAAAAAATATCCTCATTTTTTTTTCAACGTTTTACCTAGTCTATAAAACGTACTAGGTCTCTACGACTACTGGCTACTTCAGCTACTAAAAAAACAGCACTTACACCTCTCCTCTTTAAAGCTATTTCGAATCCGGCTTGTGTCTAATTTGATAAGCCTAAGCATGCCTAAATTAAATATTAAACAGGATGAAGATCATCTACTAGACATTATTTATATTGTATGAGACAGCAAGCAATGATTGGCAGCTGCAATTAATTAGTGAATATTAATTAACGTATAATTATCGCTTAGGTATTTCCAATAAGCATAATGTTATGTATTGAGCCGGTAACAAGCACCAAGTAATAACATACATTGAGATATATTAACCTATTATTATATTTGTACCTGTCTCTACTAAAGGATCCATATTATTTTTACCGCTTTTAGCATATATGCCGTGGGAAGCCATGCTTCAGAATGAATGTGCAAATTCAAGCGGAGAAATACCACGGCCTCAAAAATACCGACGTAAAACAGCGTTTGTGCTGTGTTTTGTCGAGTGAATGAGTTTACTGCAGGCCTTACTACCTATCCTCATTACCTTAGTCCATTCTATTAAAAATATTTCATTGTTTTAAAAAAACTTGGTAACGCGGTAAAATTTATATTTATCGCGTTACTTTTCATTCCTTTGTATTAAATTTTTTTTATTTAAAAATAATAATAAATAATTGAAAACGCAAACCGCGTCACGGACCCACTTTGCTGTGGGAATATTCCAAATTATTGGAAATTTATTTCGTGTCGTTTCGGTGCCCAGGGATAAGTGGGACAGCAATCAATAAATTTATTGCCAGCGAAATAAGGTACGCTCTCAATTTCACTTTTATTAATATTGCATATTTTAAAATTAATCTTTTAAGGGTTCCGTACCCAAAGGGTGTAAATGTTACCCAATTACTAAGACTTCGATGTCTGTCCATCTGTCTGTCTACAGGCTGTATCTCAAGAACGGTAATAACTAGAGATTGCAAATGTTCACATATTATGTATTTCTGTTGGTGCTATAACAAAAAATACTAAAAATAAATAAAATTAATATTTACGTCGGGCTTTTATACAATAAACAAGGGGTTCATACATTTTAGGGTTCCGTACCCAAAGTGTAAAAACGGGACTCTATTACTGAGACTTCGATGTCTGTCCGTCAATCTATCTGTCCATGTGTTTAATTGTCCTATTGTCTGTCTGTATGTCTGTCCGTCTGTCTGTCTCCAGGCTCTATCTCAAGAACGGAAATATAGAAAGTTAAAATTTTCACAGAATATTTCTGTTGTCACTGCAACAAAAATACTAAAAACAAAATAATTTATATATTTAGGGGACTCTATCTACAAATATGGTTTTCTGTAGTAGTAGATTGATAAATTCGACGCTACTTATCGGTAGCGTGACCGGTCTAAGGCGCCGGCTTAAGGCACCGCAGTCTCTTTGGAGGTGTGGTTTTCAATCCCACCGCCGCCTTTTTCATTTATAAATTTAAAACTTTCAGAACTACCTTTTCCCAATTTTTGCTTTGTGAATTGTAAAGAGACTTTTTACCCTTCTTTCGAGAGTCCAACTCGCACTTGTCCGCTTTTTGCCATTTCTTATGAAAGTAGAATATCTTACTGCTGATCGTCTACATCGCGGTATCACCTGACATTTCGGGCTCTGATATACGAGTAGATGTTAAACTTTTAAAGCTTTGTTTCTCTATCTTTTTCTCTCTAATGGCACGAAACCTTTCGTGCGCAAGTCCAGCATCCACTCGACCGATTTATTTCATATTGTTTGACAATATAAGCAGTAACAGTAACCGTGATTCGGCACGAATGGGCCGGCCCAACCGGAGTGATACTACGGCCTCACAGAAAACTAGCGTGAAACGGCGTTTTGCTGTGTTTCGATCAGTGAGTGAGTTTACCGGTGGCCCAACTTCCCTAATCTCCTATTCCTATTCCCTCATAAAAAATAGGCTGGCAACGCACTAGCCACTCTTCGGATGTCACGAGTGTCCGTGGGCGATGGTAGTCGCTTTCCATCAGGTAACACGTCTTCTCGCTTGCCCCGTAAATATTATGAAAAAAAGTTTTTTAAACATTATTTTATCTTAAATAAGACAAGGCTTAACTAGAACCAAGCTAGCTCTGTTATGCAAATTGTTCCAAAAATATTCGTATTATTTCTGCCTTTTACAATATCCAAAAACGTTTTTAAAGTGACGTTAACTGTTCTTATCAACGATCGTGACTGTACGCTTATAGAATTAACTAGTCTAATAGCGATTTCCGACTACTATTGTAGCTAAATCGATTTGGTATTTATGTAATATTCATTGCTTGTTAGACCCAATAAGTTACCCAATAAATGTTCGCGCTCGGGTGTTATACGTAACAGATTCTGTTGAAATGTTAAATTAGAAACAGTGGAGATGCCCTATCTTATTGAGAATATCTATAACTAGTATGACCTATGAAGTGGTTTGACGAAACCCATGGAATGGTCTGACGAAAACCTGAAAGACTTGTGTTATTGGTACCAGACGACGGGAATATACATTTAAGATTTTCAGTAATTGAGAGTTGAGATATATTAAACACATACTTACGAACCACCACAGACAACTTTTTTCCGTCGACGGGATTCGGAAACCTCCTCCCGATGTCTACGCTCATCAGATGACATTTACACACGCCGAAATGATTAGCGGGAAGTTTTTGTACGAATACGTTACATTGGCCCGTAAGACGGCTTCAAGCGATAACGAACGCTTAGAGAGGTATATTCCTCTACCTACCAATGATGGTAATATTTAACTGGTGTAAATTGTGCTTACTGTAACTTTAACGTTTCTTTGATAATAATAAATCATTTTATTAAGTTGGCGATCATCATTAATAAAGTGTAATGGCCAATTACAGTTATTTCCTACGATTTTGCCCAAATTAGAACAATTAATATCAAAACTTCTTGTTTTAATCCCACGGGAGTTTTTAATTAGAAACGCACCAAACATCAAAATCCATTTGGAAAATGTTTCTGAACAATCATCCAAATAAACAAACTCTCATTGTTGAACGTTAGTTCAATAGTAAACTTAATTTATTTTAACATCTAAAATAAGATTAAACATAACTTAATAATTTCTCTACTCGATAAAGAATATGTTTGATTGACTTGACAAAGTGGAGGTTTACAAAAGTTTATTAGCATAGATTTAATAATAAACTTTTAATGATAAACAATTTTCATAGCTATCATTACACTAAACACGTATTGTCCGCAAACTGGGCGCGGTGTTCGGAAGTCATTCTCGGAATCTCCGGTAGACGACTCCAGTCGGTCAGAACTCCTCCTTCTCGAAGGTCTACAGATGATGCGACGGGATCCTTACCACAAAGGAGCTAAAATTCACTTTATGGTGGGACCCCAAACGCTCGATCCTCAAGACGAAGTGGGCTTTGCTTCTTATGTAGTCCACGACCTGCTCGACCATCGTGGACCAATGCAGCATCATGTACAGCGGCGTCGCGGGAGTCTCACACCGCAACAGCTATTACGGTCCAAGGGTGCGGTGCCACGATGGTTGCGGACGACCGGTTTCTTCTTCTTCCTCTCGACTTTTATGAACCCGTCATCATCGCTCTTTCGGTCCTTTTTTGAGGGAGGCCACTTTTTTATTGGGACTCCTTTTTCCTTTTGTTTTTGTGCACTATTTTTTGGACGCGGGGGAGGAGGTGCCGGCGTGTGGGCAAACTGGTGATACTTACGTAATTCGGCCGCGGCTCCTTAGCGGGCCGGGAGCGTGTTTCGCTATTACTATTTCTTTAGATATTAGTGGGGCGCCACTATGATTTCACATAAAAATAAGTACCAGCACGCACTTGTGACTTTCTGTATTCTGACGTCTCCGTGGTCCAGTGGTACAGAGCTCGGCTCTTAACCCGGAGGTCGATACTTTCTGTATATAGCTGCCGTGTGTATAGAATGCGCCGTGTTCAAGTGCGCGTATGCTGCACCACCAAATAAATTCATAGGCACGGTAACAAAAAACCAGAAAGCCATGGTTACAAAAGTCACTAGAGCGCTAGCACTTACACTTTACCGCTCGGTGAAGGAAAACAGTACGCTAATAAAGAAAGACAAACAGTTGTTCATCAAGTTCACGTGTTTCATTATCACCGGTCGCCGGTTCGACTCCTGGGAGCAATTAGCAATGTTTTACAATCACTGGCGGAGCGCCAAACGCGCCGACGAGTGGAAAAACCGGGAAAAACTACCGCATCTGCTTTGTACTATCGACTATCTGCTTTTTACCAGTGATGTATTTATTGTTTGTTTATATGACTCATGAATACGTACAGTGAGACGATAATATGAAAGATAAAATGTTTTCGTAATTGCAATTAGATATCTCCTACGTATTATACATATATTCAGGCTGTAAAAACTCTTAGAAATATAATTAGTGGTTCATCTTTAGGGAAAAATTAAGCTTTTAAAAATAAATACTTAAACCACAATATCTGCTCCGCTTTCTGAAGAAATAACTTTTAGTATGCAAGCGCTCGATATTAGTGTGTCCGATATCCTCTACTCTATACAGCTTATAGAATGTCGTAACAATTAAAATGGCATTTAGTAAAAACTACTTTTTATTTTCATACTGGTCATACTTCCCTGGTATCATCAGTAACTGCCTACCATACTTTTCCAACCATTTCTTCTTATTTATCATCTCCTCCTCGTTGTCCTGCTCTGGTGACGGGCTAGTTCTGGACCTGGCTTTGTTCTGTAAATATGACTCATATATGCTCATCTTGGGTAGTATGGAATTATTTTCACCAGGCTCTAAAGGCACGTCGACAGGGTCGAACGGTAGACTAAGCATCATCATGTTATTATTTATAGAGTTAGACTCGGGTTCGGCGTAGTATATTTCAGATTCTGTATTGTTTAGTTCGAGTTTTGTAGTCGTAAAGTTTTTAGATTCAGTTGTAGTTTCACCATCCCAGATAGCAGTTTTCACCCATCTGGTGAAGCTGGCTACCCGAGGGAAGGCGTGGGTTCTCGTGTAGGAGGCACAGGGGCGCAGGAACGATGCTACGGCTATCAGTGTGTTGTTCTGTACAACTGCACCTCCGTTGTCTTTCTGTAATATAAAAAACTTTTAAATACTCTCTTTCCTAAGAAATATAAAGAAACTTGATATATTTTGTAACAATTTATACGCAGTTATAACCTCCTTAACTTAGTTAAGTTAGTGAAGATTTTGATATTATTTTACTATTTTAAAAATATTTTGTGTTCGACAGCATCAATAATAATAATATAATAATATTTATGAACCCACTACGTCAGTCTGGCCCCGTGTTGAGTACCCGAGGGACTTGTGTCATAGTTAACAGACAACGGAAATATATTTAATACTTTCATACTATACACAAATTTAAGATTTTTATTATATGATACACATATTTAATTATTTAAAAATAAGGGACATTAAAAAAATTTTTGCTCCGTCGGCGGGACTCGAACCCGCGACCCGGTTCAAGCTATTTACGCGCTTACCAACTAAGCCACAGAGGTCGTCAACAATAAAAAGTTTTCGTTATGATCTGTGGGGTGCCCCAGGGTCATGATAGATCTATTTCCCCGATTCTAATATTTTTGTTATTCGATCCGATCCGTACTTCAACGAAATACATATTTGAGGTCTCATTTTGAACTATGCTAACACTTTTGAAATCCCACTTTGTAACTCTATAGGATTCTATTTAACAATTAATGAAGTAGTATTAATGTTGCATGACTATTTGACTATTTTAGAATTAGGGTAAATATGTATGAACATGGGACATAATATAATTTACTTAACCAAGCAACGTGTTAACCTCAAATACACAAGTTATTAGAAAAAATCCCATGAATATTTCTGCTTCACGATTGTAAATAATTCATTTTGAAGAAACAACCTAAAGTTCAATTTATTCGCATTTAATGTCTTATGGTTAATCTGGCGTTAACAACGGATTCGTAGTATTGTGACAAGAAAGAATAAATTAAAGTAATATCCAAGTTGCGGCGGACCTCATATCCGGGATTAAATAAATTACTGCTAGCGAAAGTCGGCGTAGTGCTGTGACATACCTTATCGACATTTTATTGATATTAATGTTCTCGTTTATCGTTTAGAAATGGGATAATATGACAATGATATAACGTTGTTGAAATCGCTTAATTCGCAATAAAGCGAAAACATTATAAGGGACCGTCCGCAACGAGGTTTTTTTTGCCGATGTGGATACTCTCGTGAAATTAAAAACAAAAGTAGTGAAAAAAAAGTCCGCCCGGATAAAATTGTGTGCTGTCGACTAAATATATACAGACTATCTCTCTCTCTTAGCCTTAATCTTACATCAGGATACAATATGGCCGCCAGCGTGGCGTAAAAAAGAAAATAAAGATTTCGTTCCATATCTATCGAAGACGAGCACGAACAGCACACGTTTTATTTAATTCTATTGCTACTTCTGATGCAACCTTTATTTAATTTTCGAACCACATACAAAAGCAAGTCTTAAAAGGAAAACCGACGAGAACACAACAATTTTTGGAGATTTTCGTCTCTTTTTATACTTATTATTTTTAATAATCCTTCTGCTCCTATAATATTCCGTGCGAATTTAAAATTTCAGAGAAACGAAGATAAAATTTTGTCGTCGTATAATATTACCACAAAGCTGCGATTAACTCGGTATTAGAATATTAACTTGAGAAACCATTTGCTTTGTTGAACTAATATTATATATTATAATGTGTGTATAATATGCCTTATGTATAACTTATGAGGTACATAACAGTTATCCTATCTTTTAAACTGGAATCGACCGTACCTTAATTTTGAATTCTAGTACAGTATAGAAGAAGTAAGAGACAGACAGACTCACTATCGCATTTATAATATTGGTATGGAAATATGGATTGTTTCTAGGAATAATGTACGGTTTCCGTGTGATAAATGAATTTGTTGCAACGAAATTGTGGGCATCAACTAGTTATTAATAAGAAGGTCTTGAAACGAACCCCAGGCACGAGGGGTTACTGTATATTTGAAAGAAAATAAGATTTTTTTGGAAACTACTTAAAGGAAAACAGATGACTAAAGAAAAGTCATGAAATGACGATCAAGGGAGAGCCGCAAATAAAGCAAAAAAAAGTCATATTAAAATGCTGTACTCTAGCTGACTGCACTCTAATATTTAAATAGGTCGTATATTTCACGTGGGTAGCACGTACAATTTATTCCGAAGTGTAGCGGCTACAGGTAAAATATTAACGGCACTCTGTATTCGTCTGTACTCGGACTTCTTTGTGTACATAGAAAAGAGCTTAGGTTGGATTACAAACGATATCGCACTGTACTCTACATGCAGATTATCAGAGAATCCACTCAAGTCGTGTTACAATGGACTCGAATAAAGTCAACATCTTTATCCATACATGGTATTTCGGTCTCCGGGTTTAATTTGTATTCGTGCTAATTTTATGATTTAAGGGACAAACGAGCAGTTGCCTGATGGCAAGCAAATACCGTCACACTTGTAAGCTGTAACATGGGAAGAATTGCAAATACGTTGCCGGTCCTTTATAAAGAAATCGGCTACCGGAATAAGAATGGAAATTTAGACATAAAAAATTTTAAACATAAAATTTTGCAGTGACTAACCTTTATGTACGGATACAGAAATAATCCAGCACCAGACCTTAGGTAATAAGGAGGTCTTTTAAAGGTACGTACTCTACAGAAGTGTCGGTCGGGATCTTGTACACCTCCTACGCAGACGTAGTGCCCTGGTAGCAGAGTAGTATCGCAAATGGACGGGTTCATCACAGGAATGTTCACTATTCTGATATGCTGCAAATTTCGTTTAGCTTACAAGAAATTCTATAGTGACAATAAACACTATATTATTGATTAGTACCTACTAGATATTATTAAATACCGAACTCTGCTTATAATGCACTAACGTCAACTGGCTCTCTTTTAATTTCCCCCATTAACACAGGTATAATGGGGGAAATGAAAAGACAGCCAGTTGACGGACCTACGTCATTTGGTCGGAATATTCCATATGAGTCTTGATTTGTCGACTGAGTTTGACCGACCAAATTACTTAGATCCACGATCTATATATGTTTCAACTTCTTCAGATTGTACAATAAACGTATTTTCATTATAATCAATCTTAGCCTTATAATAGGATTCGTCACGAGTTTAAATGACTCAGAAATAAACTTTTTGTGCTTAAAAATAATATTGTAAATCCTATTATAACTTGGAAAGTTTTTATAAAGAACTTATTATGAAGTTAAATAAAAAAAATAAAAGTGAGAAGAGATGTGATATCTTTGTTTATTTTAGAAATAGAACACTGTCTTCAAAGTTTACAAATATTATGCTGTTCCGAGATCGTCTTGCTCTTCTGAATTTTCAATTTATTTGCATACAACATTTTATATTTCAGAATTAAAATAAGTGTTAAAATTACAGGTTTTTATATCCTTTGTTAAAATATTTTAACGGTCATCCTAAAATAGAAATGCGATTTTAACTTTCAATGAAATTAATAATTATAATATCAGTTACACCTAACTGCTTATCTACATTTTCTTTTTATCGAGCACTCTTCTCCAAAGTTACGCTGTGTTATTGAAAATATAACTGATATTACCCCCGAGGGTGTCCAGGCGATGACACTGGCCAGGTCTCCAAGCATGACCTCAAAATCCTCTGGGGGCAGGAGTACCGGCGACACCTTGGTTCCTAATTGCAGCGGCTCGCTTAGCTTTATCACTGACATTTTGAAGTCAAAGTTGTTTATCAGCATGTTTATCTGTACAAAGGATTATCGCTATAGAACTTCAAAGAAAATCGGTATTAAATTTATCCTCATATTTAAGTCAGCTAATTTTTTTTATGTATAAGAAATTTCATTATAATCTTTTAAGTTATTTGCCGTGATTTACGGAGAAAAATTCCAATAAATAAGCTACTAGAATATAGAGACATCAGCTGTTGATGTGGTACAAACTGAACAGCGGGCTCAAAGCTCATAGGATTACGTAATTATACTGTGACATATTTTGCGAGGCTGGAAGAGTGTGATAAATTAACATGTTTGATAAAGGTCAGGATTACGCAGTGTTTCGTGACAGCTTGGCCTGGCCTGAATAAATAAGTTTTTTGGGTATTTTCAAGTCCCTTAATGCTGGCATGCGAAGTACGAGATTAACGCTATTGTTCTTAAAAGGAGATTCATTTTGGTCTCTTTTTGTTGGCTGAGTGTTTTGGGTCAAACTTGTATGTAACGTGAATGGTCTCCTTTTATTTACTTAGTACGGTATATATACATATATATACCTCGTGAATAGATCCGCCTTTGTTGTTGTAGGAACTCCCTGCTCTCACGCTGTAGTTGCCAAGGTTTTTGTGACTCACGTACGACAAGATAGTTTTCCTGAAAATAAAATGTACATATTAATAAAGAAAATCATGTATGTTTGAATTTGTATATTAATATTGTAATTCATCTGAATCTCAATCAAAATAATAAAGAACAACACAATGTAAAGTATAAAAAATGTTAATATAAAGTTCTAAGTAGCGCGGTGAGACCTCGACAAGACTCAGATATTTTGTTTCATGACAACTTCCAGTTTGTACAGATTTAAGAAACACTCCCAGTAGACTTTCAACTTTGTTTATGAGAACGATGTTTAAAAATAATTACTTTTTATTATGTCTGATGGCGAAACGGGACCAAGTTGTTTTTCTGTCGCTAGAGATATACAAAAAGTCGAAGGTTTAACATTTTTAGTTATTATTAATTAAAGCTAATGGAAAAATATCTATAGCGATGATTATGCCTATACTCCTTTTATTATTCACATCTATCTAATCCCTTATACTTTATCTCTTATCTAACAACTCATAGTTGAGTAACAATTCAGTGCGTTATCCTGTCAGCTCCGGTGATAAACTGCGAAACTATTACATCCTTTAATAACGTTCTCGATTTGTCAAAAGCACAGCGATACCCTTGTGGGCTGTGGCGGTAATTAACAAGTTGGAAACTATTGACGCGCCGCCCATATTCAATATTTAGTTAAACTTGCGCTTGTTACGAAAATGAACGGACTAAATATTTTAAGCTAACTTGACATTATTCAGACCAGTGATTGAATCCAGCGTTTGCTACCGAAATAACGTACACTGGAAAACGACTCTGCGTATTTTATTTATTCCAGTAGTAATCAAGCTTTGGGATAGAATGCTGGGCTTTAAGACCGTGATAAAGACGTATGTGCCCGTTGGGAAAGTGATAGTGAATGCTTTCAACACGCACAATAGACAACGACGAGAATGCCCCTTAATGAACGGGGACATCGAGCCGTAAACGTGGTACCACTTACGAACCTCTGAGTTCCTAGCCCAGACGTTTTTTTTAGAAAATCGACATTTTAAAAATATGCAGCAGGCCTAAACAAGTAGCATACGCTTTGAAAATATTCTAATTTGTGTTACGCTTACGTTACAATTTTTTACGACTAGATCACGTGACTATTCGTTCGACTATGTCAATCCCGCGTTGGCGATATGTTAATCGCTTGCCATTTGTCTAGGGGGCCTGGAAATGACGTGACGTAAATTTTAACTTCGTCTTAATAGACACAAATTGGATACGTCATTGTGATAAGCGATAAAGAAGGAAAAATTAAAACGTGTTGGCTAAAGGCTCTGTTCTGAATTCTCAGGCGAAGCGATTACGTAACAATTTCGATTAGAGTGAGTTGCAGTTGACAGTTAAATACAAATAATACGTAACGGTTTGAGGCTATACGGTCGATAATGAAAAGGGTCCTTTCAAACCTTGTTACTCCCTGTATTTGACGACTTTACTGAGTGGGTAGCGATTACTTGAGGTGACACCTACGTTTGCCCAGAGCAGTGTTGGCTAAACCTATAGCGAGGGCACTCTTACAGTATTTCGATATAACATTCATTAATCTTAAGATGCAGTACATAAAGGACTACATAATTTGTAAAATAGACACTAGAATTTAGATGAAACTCAAAGTATGCCAAATCCTTTCTAATGATATATGCCACGTCGCTACCAGTAGTGACGTGGCATATACTGGTCCAAGGACTTATATAAAATGGACAACTAAAATAATTGTGTGCCTCATAACATTAATCAAAGATGTACATAATACAATAGATGAAAGAAAAATCCAAGACAGTAAACAAAAGTACATTAATTAGCAATTAGGAAACTTGTGGAAACTTTTTAAACTAAAGACGAATTAAACGAGGCTCGGTAATTAAGGCCACAATTTAACTTTGTAAATAAGGACCTTTTATTTCGCTCTTTCGACCGTTCTATCTCGCTCTCCCCTGCACTTAACACCGTGTTTGATATCCTTGAGTAGGGTCCGCTCCTTTATTTATGTGAAGCACTCGTGTTTCTTTGTAATTTGATTTTCGAGTGTGCAACAGGGCATATAGAATAGTAATTGTCTTCATTCTTGACCATTTTGACCAAACACCAATGACTGTAGTTACTTCATTCTTATTATACATCCATACTTATATTATAAATGCGAAAGTGTGTCTGACTGTTATTTCTTTACTCCCAAGCTGCTCTACCGATTTCGCTGAAATTTGGTGGTCCCTGGAAGGGACATAGGATACTTATTATGCCGGAAAAATGAAGCTTTTATAGAATACTTATAGTGTTCGACCTTAGAAGCTGTTACGTGCCCACAATGGGCGCAACGAATGAACAACCCTTAGGTTGGGGAGTATGAGTTTAGCTAATCTTTAGAATATAAGTCAGCTTATCTTTTCAGATAGGTCTGAAAAGATAAGTCTGAATGTGCATATATGAAATTTGATAAGAAAAATATGATAAAAATCGATAAAGCCGTTTCGGTTAAGAACGTAACTAACCTAACCTAACCAACATTGTAAAACGAGAATTTTAAATATAACACTAGCAGTTCCGGAAAACGTTGTTTTGCCATATAAAATTTAGGGGGATGAAAAATAGATGTTGGCCGATTTTCATAAATACCGGATAAGCATAAAAAATTTCATCAAAATCGGTCTAACCGTTTCGAGGAGTATGGCAACGAAAACTGTGACACGAGAATTTCATATATTAGATATAGTTGGCGGCAAGCTGGCTGCATAACGTTGATATCACACAAACAAACAACAAAAACATTGCTGTCTAGAAATAACAACACATTAAGTAAATATTGTCACTGAAAAATACAAAACAAGAGACGGAAAATTAAAATTATACGCTACGCTTTAGAACTCCGACTCCGTGAATGTATACTTATATGAAACGATCTGAATAAAAAATAGTATCATTAATGAACCGAGGCGGGCTTTCTCGACGTCGTTATGCCGCCTTTATAGCTATCATACTTTTAACGAGAACTGTCTGTCTTCTATTAATAAAAACTTCTTGTTTGCCAAAGAAACAGGCCATTACATTTCACTCAGACATGCAAAAGCTGTATTAGCATATATAGAATGTTTCAATGAATTCGTTATGTAATACTCCTTGTGAAACAAGCCTCTTTTCACAGAGATGGATAAAATGCGAAAACATTTTAATACTCGCTAAGTGCGAGTTGGACTCGCGCACGAAGAACCCTTATAACCCGTAGAGAGGTTCCAAGCCGTTATAGGGCTGACAAAGTTCGGTAAACTTCTTTCTGAAAGTTAGCCAGCTATTACCGACCACGTAGTGCAATCAATATCGCGATGTAGACGTTTAGCAGCGCCATCTATTTTTAAATGTAAATGCCAAAAAATATATTCTCAAAAGCAAATGATTTATTGTTTACACAACAAACGTGTTCAACAAATTTGTTGTTATAGCGTTAACAGAAATACAAATTCTGTGAAAATTTAATCACTCTAGCTATAACTGTTCTTGTGATGTTGAAGAGAGTCTTGAGAGAGACAGAGGGACGGACGGACAGATATCGAAGTATTTGTAATAGGATCCCGTTTTTTCCCTTTGTGTACGGAACCCTAAAAAGTATGTACTATAATCAACCAGTTCTGATTTCCTCGAAATGCCACAAAGTGGATTTCGTGGTCGTCGTTTAAAAATTTTTCAATCACCGTTATTTTGCTTTGGATCTGTTTTCTGTATTTAGTACGGTAGTATGTGTAAATCGACAATTGCTTTTGCCCGCGGCTTTGCGGATATTTTACCAAAACCAAGACCAAGACAAGCCTAATATAAAAAACATTTATAATAAATAATTAGTAAAGATATGAATGTCTTTTTATAGTCCTATATATTTAAAGGCTCTTTTTTTACCCAGATAACACGATCTAGCTAAAACGACCATGGAAGCATTTAAAAGAATTCTCTTTCAGAACGGACTTAACAGAGAATTGTTAACACTCCTACTTTGAGGTACGAGGTTTTTACTTACGTATCAAAGCATTTCGTAGGTGTGAGCAGCCAATTCTTATTGAGCACTACAGCGCTACACACGTAGGTGCCGTTGTAGAGTAGCGACGCGGCGTATGGATGTTTGTTAACCTGTGTCACCGTCGCTCCGATATGTTCTTCACTGATATCATCTGCAATGATAATAATTATTGTAAATTTTTCAAAGCAGCACTCCATGTAAGGACGAGCCTGGCCTGAGCGACGGCTTTGCCAATATCTAAACGTTTTCGCTTCTTTGTAGAATCGCTAAACAAAATATATATGACAATTAATCGTATGGCTTAACAAAAGTTAAGCCATATGTCATTTCCATACATTTTGTTTGGCGATTCTACAAACAAGCGAAAACGTTTATTTCTTGGCTAACCCCCAAGCCTTGTACCTTGTAGAGTCGTAGCCGTTGGCTGATGGCTTGGACTGAAATATTGTCCTGCTCTGTTAAGAACGCCAATGTTTTTCCCGGTTTACTTAGCCTTACCTTTCAGATGGACTTTGCTCGATATCTTACGCCAAGTATTTCAATGTTGGGAGCAATTGTAAAAGGGTTGCTTCATAACGAAGATACACCAACTATTTACACCTTTTTAGCGGTGAAAATATAAACTTCTGTTTTGGCGCTTCCATTGCTATTCAGAGACTGTGTCTAAAGAATTCTCAATTTTAGACACAAGTTCTTCTCGGCTCTAAATGACATTTGGCCGAGAAACATTCGGGGAGCCGGTATTTAGCGCATCATCATACTGGCTCCCTAATTGTGTATACAGTATTTATAATATACAATAGTAATCAGTAAGTTTCTACGTAATTATTCTTGAACGTTGCTGGTCACAGTTGTTTTGCTTATACAGATGAGCTTTACTGATTT
The DNA here is from genome assembly GCA_026546445.1 of Cyclargus thomasi. NCBI lineage: Eukaryota > Metazoa > Arthropoda > Insecta > Lepidoptera > Lycaenidae > Cyclargus > Cyclargus thomasi. The sequence goes on along the minus strand of JAOTAV010014623.1, from coordinate 9,986 downwards.
TTTATTTAGTCATTTAAATTAAGCGACAATATTTTACCCCAAATTTATTTAAATCTGCTTTGAAGCCTTACTGCAATACAACCATAATTTTATCAGCAGTGCAACTAGTGAGAATTGTTTTCGCACATAGCAATTAAAGCATGAAAACACGCAGAATGAACCATAAATCACACAGAGCTAGATTTACAATCGTTAGTACGGGGTACCAGGAGAGCATTACATGGCAAGCGATGAATAATACAGCCACATTATCATTGCGCGGGCCGCAGCTGCCTCCGACCACACACAAATGAGTCTGTCACCAGTTACGTTTGCATCCAGTATCAAGGATTTTAATATTTTAAAACTTGGAAAAAAAACCCATGTTCTTTTCTAACAATAGTAATGACAATTTTTTTTTGCTCTGAGTTAGAGTTTCTATAAATACAAACCTCGTATTCAATCAGTAAACTAGAAGAATAAAAAAATTATAATGAAAAGAATTCCTTGACGTACACATTAATATTGTGTATGCTCAACATTTGATATTATATGCTGTTCTTCCACAGTTATTTAAAAAGATCGCTGCCGCACTAAAATTTAATAATAATAATTATCCTTCTTCTCTATTCTAACTTTATGCGGTTTTTGTCAAAGTCTTCATTCAATATCATAAAGTAATTATTGTTAATTTTTTTAGAAAAAATTGATTCAGATTATTCCGGGGGAGACAAGTCTTGATATCCGATTAGCTAGAGCGTAGAGACTGGACTTTGTCGGAGATATTTCGCTGGATAAACTATAATTGATTTATGCTAACGTGTACACAGTGCGCCGACTAAAGGTGATTCAATTACGAAAGGCCCGGATTGCGGAATGTACTATAAACTAGAATTTACTAAAATACTAACGTTGAATCAAGGTCACAAAACTTTATAAAAACCTTTACATTTTTGTACGAAATGGTGTGTCTCGTTACTATGATTATAGTAAGTGGCGTAGCGTGGGGGAGGCAGGGGGGCCTTCTAACACAACTATGAATTTATAGCCATTAAAAAGCACGGAAAATTTAATTACACTTTTATTCTGTGACAAATTCTAGGAAATCCGTACCTATAGGCGCGTAAAATTGTATAATAATGATGACAGTTATTGCTTAAAAACTCTTTAAAATTAGATCGTATCCGCACTGCGATTTTTATTTGTGCGATTATTTTTCCGCTAAAGAGCTGTAATGTAACACATTGAAATATATAAGAGTACTAGTAGAGAGTACTGGCAACAAATCCTAAAAAAGTATATCAAAAAACTTAAGAGGGCGGCTAAATTGTCCCAGGGGGGCGACAAAATTGTCTACCGCCTCAGGCGACCAATACCCCCGCTAAGCTATGATTATAGTATAAACATTAAGGTAACTAGAATACTAGATTACTATAATTATCTAGCAGGGTCTATTACAGTTGTTCGAGCGAACTATCACTGGAACAGCTACAATAGATTCACTAGACTGTAATATTAAAAGTAAGTCAATGAATATTTATAAAAACTTTTGAAATTTATTTTCGACGGCATACAAAAAAATGCAAAAATTTTTTTTTTGCCCGCTCTTTTTTTCTTGAAAAAGGGCAATCAAAAAATGTGAGGAGAGGAGAGAGTACTTAAAATATATAAAATCTGCTAATTACCTAAATGTATAAATACCAAATTTCAAACAAATCCGTTTTGCAGTATTGGCGTGATTAACTGACAAATATCTAAACAAACAAACTTTCACATTATTAGTAGAATAATAGCATTAGGTTGAAAGTAGATACATAATCTTTCCTGAAAATTTTTTTCCTTAAATTTTTTAATGTTGTTTAAGAGATGTTATTTTAAAAGCGAAACAATTTTTAACTTTTTTATTTGGAGTTTCAACAATGAAATAAAACAATTTTTATAAAAAATCATTGGCTGGTAGTAGTTGGGTTTCGAGTTTGCAATTTTTATGTCTTACGTTACTTGACTAATATCGTTTTCGATAGGAAAATGTATCAGTAATTTACTACACAACTTACTAGTTGAAATGAAACTTCTTTACATAGATATACTTTTGCAAAGTCAAGGGCAGATATACTGATTACTAACCTGTGTCTCTAGAATCTTCTGTCTGGATGCTGCGAGCCGGATCCAAAACAAGGGCTAACAGCAACAGACAGGCGGTACAGCATCGCCACATCGTTGTTCAGTAATGGTCTTTGTGTTATAGCGAATTTGTGCTGAAAATGTTTAGAGGAACTGTTGTTTACTAGACATGGCTTAAGTGTATTTTCTTGTTTTCTTAAGTGTGTATTGGCTTAGGTGTGTTTTTTCCAGGAGTGTTATAAGAGGTCTACAATATTTATTATAAATCATGATCGAGTAAATTATAGTTTCAATTATAGAAATTGTGCTTGCATCACAATTATTACTTATTTAACATTTTCGTCTTCTATAATATACCTTACTTACCCTATAATACTTTTTATTTCGTTTAGCTATCTTAGTACCATGTCTCACCTAAATCGGTTAATCTGTTTAAATCGTGAATATACAGACTGCCTCTACTGCAAGGTATGAATGTATATTGGTTGGCAAAGATAGAAAACGCTACTTATTTTTATAAACTAGAAGATATAATTTATGTCATATCTACAGGATTTCTAACTCTACACAACTCTATGAGTAGGATGTTTTCACAACGCTGCCAATGTTTGCGTCAACACCGATATCAGCGTTTTATACAACGTAAACCTAACTTATATATACGGGTCTATTTAAGTACATTGGTTTAGGCATTATGATATATATATTTTTAATTTTCTATATTTTGTCACAAAAATATTTTTTTTACTTCTTTGGATAATTTGCTTTGATAGAGATACAAGCAAAATACTCAAACGGATTGTAACAATACAAAATCTTGATTCAAACGTCTTTATCTATACGAACCTACATCTTATGTATCTTTTAGGAAGTTGGCATAGATACAGGCAGCAACTTCTTTTTACTTACAAGATAGGAAATATAAATTGCGTTCTCACTTCTTTTTTAATGTGTAGTAAATTTTACACAGATATCGGCCCATTCCTTAAATTCTTGTTTCACTGCTTATAGATAGTCTATCCACAACTTTATTTGACAGATGTTGTATGGAGAATCTGTAAAAAAATTTGTGAATAGCCTCATAGTAACCTAATCAGTAAGCGATGAAACAGGCCCCTAAGTCTACGGATTTAACCCATATCGTACGGTGTAATAGTATGTAATACTACACTTATTACTTCAAATGCCATTTACACCACAAGTGGCAATTAGGATCATCTCGACCCCATATAATGTGGCGTATCGTCAAACAGTTTGCGGTAACGTATCATTTTGTACTAGGACATCATAAACTAGGAGTAACTGTCTGCACTGTGGATTAATAATTAAATGTTGGTTCAAATTCGCTTGGTACGCGTTATTAATACGGCGGACAAAAGACAGCGTTATTTTGAGATATCAAAAGTCATTTAAAAAAGTAACAATTAGAATGCCGCCAACCACCGAGTGTTCCTTTTTTTACCACCGTGCGCGCTATGCGTACCTTTTTTGCCATTGCACCCGGACAATAGCAAACAAATTTTTTTTAAGCATTTAATACTTAAAAAAAATTGAGTTGTTTGGGACATCATTTATATTCATGAAGTATAGCATCCTTGAAAAGTTATTTTCGTATCGAATTATGTAGGATGCTACTTTATTTTGCACATAAAATATTCTTTGTGATAGCGTTACTTGCAAATTTGTAAAACGTCTTAGTTTTTTGCCCTTCAAGGTCTATAAGCTTCAGGCTGGCCATTAAGTGAAATACTTAAGAAGATCCCTATCTGTGTTATACAGGGTTGCTGTATCAAATATTCAGTGCGGGAACATATTTACCAGTTGGAGAAAAAAATAAAATGCACTGTGATTCGAATGTAAAAATGTATTTTGTAGAAATTTTTTCGAGCGTACAAATTCATGATTGTCAGGAAGTGGGCATGGAAAATTTAAACTGTATATGAAAAAAAAAATCCCCTTTGGTTATAGTCAGGTATAGCGCTTACAACTAAAACTGTGAGTTGTGACAAAGAAGTAGACCTGCAACATTTTTTCTGAGGTTTAATTTTTACTAGCTACAGGTTGTTAATAAAGTGCTGACGCTGTAGGGTGTACAGTGTGCACTGTACAATGTACAAATGTGTCTCTTATAATAATGTGAGAGCTTATAGCAAATTTTGAGTAGGTATTTGAGACCAGCTGAATCCTACACAAGTAATATATATCTCTCCTATTACAATATGAAACTGCAGACCTGGCTGATGAAGGGAAACTAAAAATGAGGAAAGTGGAAAGTTTTTCCAAAAATATAAATCGGAATCTGATCATTTAGTGATGAAAAATCCTTTGTTAAAAATTTTAAGTTCCCACAAATACATTTTTTATAGTTTGCAAGCAATTTTCGCTAACTATTTTTGCACGCGTCTGACAATGATAAAATCCGCACTAAATTATAATTCAACTATAATATATAAAAATACATATTGCCTCAAATATATTTAAGGGATATTTTTTTTACTTTTGGTTGTTAAATGTAGGGTAGACCCCGCTTCTCATCAGCCAGATCTGCAGTTCCGTATTGGGGTGTAACAAGGGAGATACATTACAAGTTTCGGCTTGCCTCAAATACAAATTTAAAAAATTGCTACCAGGTCTCGGTTTATACAGAGTCTGTTGTAGACGCGGTACGAAAAATGTTTGTGAGCGCCTCAGCATCATGAATTTGCTCATACAAGTCTTAAAAAATACGCTGTCACCACTACTACTTCCACTGTAAGCTTTATATAAAGGACACATTGAGTAATGTGTCCTTTATATAAATTATTATTAATGTGTAACTTGAAATACGTTATTTAGTGATACCCTGTAGCATTTGTACCACTAATGTAACATTGTCTTATTACACTTTTTAAGATTATGGGCCTGTTTCGCCGCTTCCTGATAAGTGTCGGATAGGCTAGGGAAGTTTGGTTTCACCCCAGTTTTCTGAGAGGCCGTGGTATCACTCCGGTCGAGCCGACCCATTTGTGCCGAAGCATGGTTATATTATGTGCCCGTTTATATTTCAGTACTCTATACTGACTTACATTATCATACCTATACATTTTCTTGTCCCAACACTAATCCAGTACCAGGGAACTTCACACAATAGTTATCATTTAGGTCAACTGAACCTTAGTCCAACTTGATATAGTTACGGACCGCTTACGCGAGTTTGTACAGGGGTTTAGTCTGAATGTTAAACTCGTTTTATGAATTACGTTATCTAGTATATTACATTCTCTATGTTGTTTTAGGCAAGTTCTTTTTGGAGCTGGTTCAACACTTCCTGATTAGTATCAGATAGGCTATCTATATCTAACTACTAACACAATCTATCTGACAAATGACGTATGGAGAATCGATCAAATATCTTGTGGATAACCGATCCGAAACTTATTGATACTTATCAGTAAAATGTGAAACAGGCCCTAAAAGAACTGTCAACTAAAACAACATAGTGGGTGTAATTTAATAGATAACGTAACTCATGTAGGCTTATGTCACCGCTTACTGATGGGCACCGGATAGTCTATCAACAACTTTTTTGACGAGTTGTATGGAGAATTTGTGAAAAGAGTTGTGGATATCGGAAACTTCATCAGTGAACCGTGAAACAGGCCCTAAGTCTTGTAATGATAAGATAATATGTATTAATGATAATGATTAAACAACAATTTAATGAAAAGTTAGATAAAGTCGGAGCTTATAATCAAGTCTGCGTATAATTAGGTCAATTAATAAATATTCATCACAAAGTGTGGAAGTTAGAGTCAGTCCACTTTATACAGGTAATAAGAATACAAAATCGCCCTATCATTTTTATTTGAAATCTCGATTTTACACCATCGCATCCAATTAAGGTTGGACCAGTAGCCCTACCATAAGTTAGAAGCTATAATAGTTATCGAAACTCGATAGCAACTAGGTAAATTTTTAGTATGGTAATTTTAGTTTCGCAAGTGACCGCTAAGGGCGCTGTAAAATTTCGACATACTAAAAATTTACATAGTCGCTATAGAGTATGGACAAATAATATTGCTTCAAACTCATGGCAAAACCACTGAAGGTTTCGAATTCATAGTGTTACCAGATAATATAATTGGACCGGTAGTATTTTTACTTCATATTTTGATTTTTTCTAAAAATATTCTAGTTCCCTGCTGACTTCCGCCGCCAGTACGACAAGTTGCTTGTTTCAATTGCTATAGCCAATATCAAATATCGCACACGGATTCAATTAAATTACACCTCCGAAAGTAATTTTCTTTGGCCTTATTATTCAAAGGAAACCGAAACATCGAATAATTATGATTAATATCGGGCGCGCGAGGTATTGTGTGCGTAATGGATTACGTTTACTGTAGGAAATATTTCACGTGCACGTTATAAAAGTTTTAATATTCATTTTAGAATTTCCCCCGTGGTTCATGCACAGCGAATCTTTAATTTGTTTGATTTGTACCAGTCTTGGTTTCCTTTGGAGTTTTTCTTCGGTATATAATGAGGATCCGCAGTCCTACTCCATTATTTTTGTAACAATTTTCTGTATTTTTGCTACGTATATATATATTTATGTAATCTGTTCAAGTTACAGCCATGAAATTTGGTGAGTATGGTTGTTTTATTGGGTAGACACCCGTTAAGAAAGGAATTTTAAAATTTTACCCCTAAGGGGGTGAAATTGGGTTTAAAAGTTTCTATGAAAGTTCGTCATTTGTTCAGTTAAAGACATGAAATTTTATTTCTGAGCTACTGATTCAAAATAAATAAATTCGTGTTAAAACATTTTTTGAAATTCTACGCAAATTCATCATTTCCTAAGTTAGAAACCTTCGTAAAAAGTTAGAAAATGTTGTTTCTGAGATGCTGATTCAAAATAAATGAATACGTATTTAAGAATTTATAAAATTTTACTTCCAGAGGGTGAAATAGGGGTTGAATGTTTGTATGAAAATACTTCTTAATGGGAGCGAGGCGGCGGAAAAAAGCTAGTTCATTATAAGGCTAGACACTTTTTCTCAATAGTTACTAAGTCCACGTTCGGGAATAAAGGTTGGATACCTTTTACCTCTAAATTGCAGCAAAATCGCTTTAACGATTTATGTTTCAAAAGAAGAGAGAGATAAAAATACTTTGAGCTATTAGGGCAGAAGTACGGTACTATATAAATTGCGTTAAAATTCATCTACTTTATATATTTTAAAAATGCAGATGTATTCTAAAACATTTTTAGGTACACAAAAGTTAATTACGATTCCCGTAATGTTTTCAGTTGATTTAACAAAAATCGATTCTGTTCATTGGCGTAGCTCTGAAATGTTCGCGGTAAAAATGACTTAACGAAAAAAACCGCCTGATCATCTCCAAGTAATAATCGCTGTTACATCGAACGTATGATTTTAGGTTCGACCGGCTGAGGGTTAGGTGCTTAACGCGAATAAATCTCTGTCAATCTTTCCGAGCAACAAAAGTGTAAGAAAGGCCCCCAAAGCTCGATTGTTGAGCAAGAATTTAGGTTCTCCGAGGGTCCCTCAAGACCTTTCAAAGGAACATCTTTGATTTCAACTTATTCCAAGTACTGTTTACCTTTCGAAAAGATTGAAAAGGTCTGTAGTACGTTTCAATTTTCCATCAGAAGTCCGTGTACAAAAACTTAGGAATATTACTCGTACACGGTGAGTAATTTTTCCGACTTCTTTTTGCGAATTTCAGAATATTTATATTCCTGAATATGCGCAAGTTCTTCTCTTAGTATTTTAGTAGGTTCTTTCTTCTAAAAATAATTGTTTTAACACATACTAAAACGCATTAGTTCCTGAGGTTAGTTTTGTATGAAACAGTTGAAGAAGAATTTTGCATGGAACTTGACGACTTCTTCCACAGAAATAGTTGGATCGAGACGGAATATAACTTATGTACCTATCTATTATATAAAATAAGTCGGGGTTTCCTTCTTGACCATATAACTCCGGAACGCACGAACCGATTTCCACAGTTTTGCATTCTTTAGAAAGGTCTCGGGTTCCGTGAGGTTTGTAGTAAAAAATCTATACATATAATAAAACAGTAAAATTGGCGTGTCTGTACAATTGATATTTTCACAAACTAATTAATATAATATGTGGGCTTAGGAACAGTAAATAGAATACAAATCGACAAAAAAATGGTGTGTTTGTACGTGCTAATCTCCGGAAATACAGAACGGGTTCGTACAAATCTTTTTTTTATTTAATAGCTATTAAGTCTAGGCAACAAATGGGATACTTTTAATACCGGGAAAATGTACGGTTCCCGTGATATACAAATTTTCGGCAAAGAAGTTGCGGACATCAACTAGGTAAATAATAACTTTCAGCATTTAGGAGCGCCTGACCTAGCTAACACCATTACAAGTTGAGCAACTAACATCAATACTGAAATCCAATCTTCGGGCAAATATTTATTATTTAATCTCAAAGTTGCACTCACACTTCGACGATATTTGAGGGAATTTTATTTTCAAGTTTCCATCCAATAGTTAGCCAGACTCCGCCGGCTATTTGTAAAGCTTGTTGAAGAAGCTTAAAAGCTATGGCTAAGTATTAAGATACTTGTTTAGGAGGAATCATTCAACTAACGATAGATAAAAAAAAAATAGGTCAGTTTATGTGGCCACGCTTCTTTTTATTTAAGTGGTATGATTGCTTGTTTTGCCTTATAACCTATAAGTATAACTTATGGGTTAAGTATAGCCATAATAAAAAGGCTGGCTGGTAAGTATATACAGAAAAATAATTTATTGCATAACTAGTACTTAAAAAAAATTTTGATAAAGTGAAGTTGGCATCGGCTTCTATCGCGTGTGACGTCATAAACAGGTGACTGTTAAATTTCATTAGCTATTAAATTTGCATCTCGCATGTACGACCCTATAAAAGTTGTGAAGGTATTTTATGGCTGATATGTGAACCGCCAAGCTTATCGACTCTAACGTGCAGGGCTGGCACAAACAGTTATTGAAGCTGAAATTCTTGCACTTCAATAGTGAACAAATGAAAATGTGTACAACATATTACATTATTATATGAAATACAAGATGGCGCCCGCAACTCGATTGTGTCAAAATTAGTTTATCTTGCGGGAACTGTAGACTTTACCGGAACTCAAATCTGCATACATACCAAATTCAACATAATCTGATCAACGGTTTGGTGTGAAGAGGTCACAGGCAGGAGTACACTTAATTTGCATCTATATCTATCTATAAATATAATAAAACAGTACAATTGGCGTGTCTGGACAATTAATATTCTTACAAACAAATGTGGGGGGCTTAGTTACAGTCATAAAACACAAATCGAAAAAAAAAAGGTTGTCTGTTTGTCTGTTTGTACGCGCTAATCTGGAACTACTGAACGGATTTGAATAAATCTTTTTTTATTTAATACCTATTAAGTCTGAGCAACATATAGGATACTTTTTATCCCGTGAAAATGTACGATTCCCGTGATTTACAAATTTTCGCTCAACGAAGAGCATCAACTACTTTATAATATTATGTATGGAAGTAGGAATTACGTCAGAATACCAACTACTTCAAATATCCTTAAAAATCAATATGTAATGAACGTGTGACTCAAACCAGTGAACAATAGGTTCGACTCCTCGGCATTGTTATGTAATGAATTGATGGTCTCCTGTCTGTCGCTTTATGTGTCAGCCTGCCACTAGATTTACACTCAGTTTATAAAACCTGACTGTGTAACCAGGCTCGCAGGAAAATACTGAAACACAGGTAACGATTCCTATTATAATTAATTAAAAATTAAAAAATCTGATTTTGATAAAATATTTTACGGAGATTCCTAGGAATAGACTGTAAA
>JAOTAV010014612.1:2148-25452 GCA_026546445.1 Cyclargus thomasi | reverse complement strand
ACGCTGTAGCCAGTTTTATTAAAATGTCCTTAGAGGCGTCAACCGATCATATAAAAAAAACGGAGCACTAAAATGGCTATCAAAGACAGAAACCTTTAAGTCATAGGTAAAATAGCGAGTTCGTAGTCACCGAGGTCGTGGGTTAGGATTCTCGCGTTAGAAACATGTTATTTCCAAGTTTGGTTAGGACAATGAAGGCTTATTACCTGATTGTCTGACAAGTAAGATGATCGGTGCGTCGGATGGGCATGTAAAAAGTGAGTCCTGTGCCTTATATCTAGGCAGTCGTGTCGGTAATCCGTCCGACTGGGTTATGAGAGCAAAGGAAGAGAGAGTGCTCCTGTGTACTGCGCACACTTGGACACTATAAAATTACTCCTACGTCATGGGTCTTTTTTTATGAAACCGGCCACCGTCACAAAACCGGTGTGAGAGATATTTTACATTACAACACAACGTGACGCGCCCGAGCAACGATGACTTCAAGCAAACTATATCACTTTAATGATCGGATATCCCGGCTTAGAGCCGCGTTTCGCCTGTCACTCAACCCATCATGACCTGTAATCATTTCACCTCGTTGTCGTTACATTGTCGTCGTTTAATGAACAGGCCCGTGCCCCCCTCCCCGCTACTAGGGCTGAGCGGTAATCAAGCCGGCGTGCCCCTGATTCATTACTTGTTACGTGTTAAAATGTCGCCCCCGAGACGAGTATTACAAACGATTTTAAATTGTTTTCCAAAAGTTTTATGTTTATTAACAATATACAGTGAGCTTCAGTAATGAGGGGAGGAATATAAAATGGCGCAATGAATGGTAGTTATGATTAAATGTAATAATATCATCTGTATCAACAATCAGGTTCTTTAATCTTCAAACGTATTAAATACGTGTACCAGAAATATGGATATAATTATACAAAGCTTTTTTCCTATGGACTATTAAAAATATGAGTATTTTACATTATATACGAATATTTTATGGTTTGTGGCCTAATGGGTAAGATCTTTGGTTCGCACTCGAGGTGCAGGTTCAAACCCCGGTGGAGGCGAGTACCAATGAGACATTTTCCGATCTCAAGTACATAATACGGATGCTCTTTGCCCTGGCAGAGCCATGCTTCGGCACGAATGGGCTGGCTCGACCGTAGTGATACCACGACCTCACAGAAAACTGACGTGAAACGGCGTTGTGTTGTGTGTCGTTCCGTGAGTGAGATTACTTGTGGCCCAACTTCCCCAATCCCTTATCCCTATTCCCATTGCCTATTTCCTCATAGAGGCCGGCTACGCACTTGCAACTCTTTGGATGTTACGAGTGTCCATGGGCAACGGCAGTTGCTTTACATCAGGTAATCCGTCTACTCAAATGCCCCCTAAATATCATAAAAAAAGAATATTCTAGTAAGCCTCCTTTAGAGACGTGGTCATTGAAAATAAACTATATTTATTCTCCATCATTAAAATGTCTAATCTCACTAAGTCTATGCCAAAATCAAGTTAATTGGTTACTTCCTTCATCGAAAGAAGAATAAACGTAAAACACGTTATTCATTTATATTATTAGAATTAATATGGATAAATAAACATTACACATAGTCTATATATTATGCGCCCTACTCACCTTGCTCAAGAATCACATTAATATTTATATCCTGCCGACTATACTGATAACAAGATATCGAAAAACATGATAATGTCACAACGTGCTTATGTTTTTATTCATAATATTCTTTTTGTTTGATGCTATTACACAAGCGTTATAATAGAGTTTTTAATCAAAATGTTGTTCTACACATGTTTATTGAAACCGTGAGTGATTAAACTTGTTTTTTAGAACCTGCCTGCTCAGCTTCGAGTTCAAGAAAAGTAAACTCACAATTTCCTCAAAAACGAATATTCATTTTTATCTTTTTTTATATGTTTTTTGCAATAATAAAAGCTTTTTTTTTAACTATATTGTACCAGCTTCATTCACTACTAAGTCAACATTGATATTAATATCAAAACTAATTTTTATCATCGCAAATTACCTCTGCACAGATTGGAGTTACCCGTTTTAATTAGTTCTATATTAAATATTCTATCGTTGGAGAGCACTAATACGAGTTCGTATTAGTTTCTCTGCGAGTAAGATTACATTATGTTCCCCGGGAGATTCCACTGTCCCATACATTCATTTATTCATTAAAGGTAAACGTGTGTAGAGTCAAGTGGTGGCTCTTCCCGGCGGGATCCCTCTTTGTCTTGTCTACGACGTATTTGCTACTGGGTATTTTTATATAATCTACGGAAGATTTCAATCAGTTATGAAAAAAAATGAATAAAAATAGAACATAGGACATGTAAAAAAATCCTGAGGTTTAAATTTAATTTAGACAAGAGTTTTTGTTCAACTTTAAACCTTTGTGCGAACAAAAATAAAAATACTTTTGTTATTAAAAATATGATTTAGTAATATGGGGTTAATATACACATAGATTTTATGTAATAAGTGATACCTTGTACTAAAGTTGACGTTCATAAGTGTTACTGCGTGACCTACATGAATAAAAAATTTTGATTTGATTTGAGACATAAACTAAAAATAATACATTTTTCAGTCACCTTAAACTTTCAAGTTATTAGCTGGTAAGTACAATAATATCGTTATTGTGCAACCAAAAAAACTAAAGATTATATTTTTATGAAGAGCCATTACTTCTTTTAATACAAGGTTATAATAAATCTTTATCTCTGAGTTTACCACGGTAAGGGCGTTTTTAGAATTTTGTAACTCTCATGAACAAAAAAAGAACAGATGGTACTTTAGACAAAATAAAGTGGGTATTAATTCACGCGTCGTTTTCGCTCTGTCACGATGACGCGGCGTGACGTAAGGTGACGCGGCGGTTTCATAAGTCGCGTCACGCTGATGACTTGAAATTTCCAAGCGACGTATTTATACTGATCACCGTTTTGCACGCTGTCATTTATTAGGATCTCGTGTCGCGTTACCGACGTGCAATGTGCTTAATTTAAAACAAAGGGAATAATTATTATAAATTAAAAAAAACTTTACGCTTAATACTCTGATAATAAGTGACTAAAATGCAGTACTAAGCGGATAGATGATGATAAAGTTATCTAAGAACTTTTTCGGTTACGTTATGTAAACAAAAAAAAACATACACATACACATTAAGACACCAAAAGATGACGGACAAACAAATATATTTATCAAAAGTCTTAAACCCACTTTTGAGTCAAGAGCTAAAAATAAGTTTTATAGCATATAAAAATTAAAAGAAAAACACATTTCATTACATTAAGACATTTTATTTCCACGATGGTTTCAGAAATATTTTTCGCGGGAATATTCCCTACATTTTATAGCGCGTATTAAATGTTTACGCCTCAAGGTGAGGCGTAACTTTAACTAGAATTCGGTTATAAAAAGCCTCGTCCAATCGGGGGCCATCATTAAAAATTTGATAACTATTTTCTCGCGGAGTTGTTTACGGGCGTCCCGTATCAATAGCCTTCATTATGTCGGCGCGGAGGGTTTTTCTATTAAGTGCCTAATTAAGGTGGCCATTACAGCAAGGTGTGCGGTAGATCTCGATCATGAAGACGAGTTACTGCCCATTACGTAGACTTGGCTCCTAATCAGTAACTTTTATTGATACATTATCTTTATGGCGTAATTAAGTAATGTATTTCTCGCCGTAATTGCTTTTATCATTTTACAATCTTATAACGCAGGCTTTTTATGTGGAAGGTGTATTAACGAAATTGATATTAATTTTGACATCTGTTATATAGTAAATTCTTCGTTAAATTTCGGCCGTTTGTCTATTGTATGCCGTCACTGCCAACGAGATTATTTTTGCCCGATAAAATACAACTTTATGATCTAGACAAGTTTTATTTTCTAGCGACATTGCACTAGCGTCTATGTCATTGCTGATGTGTAATGGCGTAGAGCAAAATGAAACCTGTTGCCTATGTCATACAGTGGAATTTTACCGGGCTGAAACAATCTTATTGACTGTGAGGGCGTAAAAAATGATGTAATTTAAATATTTTAATTAAAATGTAATTTAATTATTTAAACCCATTGACCATACTTTATGCTTTTTTAATTAAAACATTTATAAATCCACTACAAAGAACCACTCTCAGTACGGACAGTTTCAATATTAATTTCTCTTCAGAACAACATTATGTAGATCTAGCATAATTATGTATGAAATTATGAGGAAATTTAATAATTTCTAGAGCAGAAACATGTCACAACTTGTATTCAGTCGTAGAAATACAATTTATTACTCATTTAGCTTGCGGCTTGCTACAGTTTTGCTGGACGTCATAATTTACGACTATTTTCTATTCTACGTGCGCTGTGGAGTCTAAGGTACAAAGAGCGAGCTCCAACTAATGTATGATTTCCTAGTAGGTAGTGAGTACTAGAAAGATATTTTGTAGTTTTATCTTGTGTTCAGAAGAGATATTAAAAATATTAATGTGATTAAATTGAAGCTATACAGATAGATGTCACAACCGTACGCAGCCAATATAGCTCTATATAGTGCATTAAATATACATTTGTAATATAAATATTTAATAAATACGAATTTTATGTTGTTTCCTTTTTGTACAAAGCTATGAACTGCAAACAGAACAATGAAACATGATTGTACGGCACCTCTACTCAACATTTTACATGTTGCCGGCTTTTTTATACAAAAGTGCGGCTAACGAGCTTAAAAAATAGAAAAATGAGGAAAAACTTCTTCCTAAACGAAACTACAAGAAACTTGGAGATTACACTCTTGGAGTTTAATGATATAATAATTACAGCTGGATGGCTGTGCAGAAGTAGTTTTCATGAAAAAGTACAACTAAAAGTATTTCAAGTTTATTAAGACGACCGTTACGCCTTACACTTAGTTTTTGATTGAATAATATTAAAGGTGAGACCGCACTAGAGCGATGCAACGCGTAAAACGGTACTGACGTTTATTATACACCATATACACGTCTGTTAAAAGCCATATTCCCGTTTGTAATACAACACTTCTTTACTGCAGCTTGACAGTAAAAGAATACTACCGCCGTCAGCGTTGATGACCAAATGACAGAGTAGCACGACTGGTAATCATGGTAACCCTCTTCCCCAAGGCGAGGTATAGGGATAGTTGTCAAGCTGTAATTATTGTGGCATATTGTGGGTTCATTCTAATTGTCTCTGAAGCATCGGTTATGCCAACAAAATGTAGAGTCTGATGATCATAAGTTTTAACTTGAAACTATTTAATTTAAAACCTATTTAACAGCAAAACTATTTAGTTTAAACTTATGCGCCATAAAATTGAGAAGCGACTCAGAATACGGTAAAATGTGCTCACGCTGTATAAAGTTGGGAATGAAATTCACACGTTTATTATAACAAATTTTATTATGTTTACAGTTCAGATGTAAATTCGTATTCCGCCGGCTGCACCGCGTCTCACCGCAAACTTCACAAAAGATGAATCCCGCGTTTAATATGACATGATAGTCGTTTTGTACGAAACTTGTTTTAATGCTAAGAAAACTGCTGTTTTACGTATAGCCGTACTTGTGTTCGCTCCATGCATAGAAATATTATGTATTTGTTAACATCAAGCTACAAAATTGATGCTTTCTATTAAAACTCGTGGTTTGGTTAAGTAAAATGAACCGAATTTAATTTTCATCACCGTTTGTACGATTTAATAATATGAATAAAAACGGTTTAATAAATACGGTTCCATAAATACGGTTAATAAGCCACAGCAAAGGCTAGCTCGCTGTCACAATGTAATTGTATGCGGGGGTCGGCGGTTGATTTGCGGTTCGGTTGCGTTGCGGTTCGGTTACGTTGCGTCACACCGTGACGTGACTTTGACGCGAAATTCTTGACAGCTGCGGAATTGGTATATATAATGAGCACCGAATTCGAGGCTTTGTGTTTACGATTTAATTTACGTCTTGTTAGCTCCGTCGAAGTAACAAAGGAAAACAATACGTCGGAAAAAGTTTCGGTTCGTCGTGGAGTGAATCTAAAATTGTCGGTTGTCATTAACCTGCTTAGTGGAGGAGTTCCGTGCATTAGCGCTCGGTGAATTAGTTCTTATTTTCCACTGTGAGTTGGCTTTGTTACAACATTTTGTTGCTTGTAAGAATGTTCTCTTCTCGAAAACTGCACACCGGCACCGACAATATACTGGTTTTAGGGTCTTCATACTTCTTTGTTTGTTCAAAAAAGTGTGTTTTTTTAAACTTCTTTATGCGCTGATGAAGCAACTAATCTACTTGATCTTTGGTATAAATTTAGTTGAAAGATGAAGTGTAACGTAGGAACCTGTTACACTTTTGGTCCTGGAAAACATCATATTCCTAAAATATTTTTATTTAGCACGACATTCAAATTCTACGCGAGCGCAAAAGCTAGTTAAACATGAAGCATCTGTAAACCGATTCTGATGTCATGCAAAAAAGCTTTAGCTTTATAAAAAAAAATATAAAAAGATTTAATTTATTATAATATACAAATGGAATTATTAAAAATTCATATGAAATTTAGCTATCATCGCCTCTGACTATTCCCGAAAATCTGACAGCAAAAGTAAACCCAAAATCAGGATAACGCACGAGCTAAACATATTAAAATGTAGTTAGTTCATTGAGATGTGGGTCAGACCCTCGGCAGATAAGGTAGCAATAAAGTCAGTCACGCTCGGCGGGTCCCGGGACTTTCAATTTTGCCCCACACTCAGCTCTTTGGTTTTGCATTTCGTACGCCGAATTACTTTTGGATGTGTCTGATTTGCATTAAATTATGGCCTCGTTGACGTAAAGTTTGCGAGTTTCGCCATACTGGATTGTTATCTACCTTAATAATCATCCGAAATAGGTCTCGTTATTAAGGTCGGTAGGGATAAACAAGCTAACTGGTCTCCTAATGGTAAAGGACATTGACCGTCGCAACATTGGAGGAGTTGCCTGCCGCATCTTGTATGTGGTCTTGGATTTTTAATTGTATGATGTTTTCTAGATTATTAATTTTCAAAGGTCGGTTGCGTTTAGGCAATAATTAATGAAACAAAGGAAGACGTGGTGCGTAATTGTTCCAGCATTAAGATTTGAAACGCAATAATAACAAACCTCTCAAACTAACGAACGTAAAAATTAAATCGTTTAACATGGGTTTTTAATTATGATATACGCATGTAACAATGCGGCACTCCCCTATTTTAACCCCGGTTCCCTTACAAAGGACAATAATAAATGTGGCATTCCCTTTGCCGATTATGTTCTGTTCGTATCACAGTTCCGGATCGGGGAGTTTTTACAAAACGCACGCCGTGACGTCACACGTACCGCGAATTACGGAATTCGGAATTCATTTGTTCTATTTCGAAATTCAAGTTTGGAATTCGAACGTTTTGTGTTACAAAGGTATCAGATAGAGATATGACAAATTTGTATCGATAAATCGATAATAGCTCGCCCAATTCAACACAATATGAATTTTACTGCTGGATATATTTTGTTTTATCTGATAATGAGGGTCATAGTTATTTTGATACTTATTTTAATTAGAATTAAAACAAATAAATAGACTAAGTGCGATCAATTAATATGTCATTTTCTTTCTCAGGTGGTCATAGTCAGTAGCAAAAAAGTTTTGTTATAAAAGTTGTTCCTGCGACTAGAAAGCCAAGGAGTAATAATTACTCCATGACGTTCTAGCATTATATGGTCATAATTATTATGGCCAGACAGAAGATACACGCATAAAAGGTATCCATTTAAAATGGATTTAACAAGTTGTAGGATTTCCCAAATAAAATTATGAAATCACATAAAAAAAACTAAATTAACCTTAGAAACCTCATGTACCTTACATGACGTAAGTAAGGTCAATTTTAGTTTATTACCATGAAGCTACTTTCCACCGAGAAAATTAACCGCCAACAACGAGAAACAAACATTACCATACGAGTAGTGAAATCTAAAATCTTAATAGCCGTTCGAGGGAGAAAACTAGGCAATTTGGATTCTCCGCACCGAGTTCAGAGACAGAATTATCTACTGGTTTTACTGACAATACGTCACGTGACCCCGTAGATCGCTAAGTGTGAACTAAATTGGCGATATTTTACGAGCCAGCCGTTACCGCGGCTGTAAAGAGTGGAGTTTGTGGCAATTTTACGATTGTTATTCCTCCGTCCTGCACCCTTATTGCGGGAACGATATCCGGTAACGAGGTCGCCTGTGGAAACGTGTACTCCTTGTGCCGTATCACGTGCGAAAATTTCGACGGGAACGCGACGAATCCCGCGAACGCGGGAACGGAAAAAGGTGGGATTCAAGTTACAACCTTGTATTTAATATAGTGCTCGTTCGTGGTGCTCAAGTATTTTGTTTAAGTAACTGCGCGATGTAAGATACAATGTGTAAATATTCGCTCGCACTTTGGAATAAAAAATCAGAAATGTACCATTTTTATCGTTAATTTTATAACTTCATATTCTAAAATTTAAAAACCCTTTCTAAATATAGAATGCGAGAACAATTTTCCACCTTTATTATTTCAAAATTTACATACTATAACATACGCCCGTGCCTTATCTTTAAAATATAGCCCGCACTCGATTCACGCTAACTCTTAAACACATAAAAATCTTTGAATTATAGTATGTAAAGTTATGCAAATACAAGGTCAATGAAACTAACTAAAAGTATTCAAAATTAGAACCTGGAAAATTACGCATTTAACGAATGAAAGCCGAGAACACTCTGTAAGTAGCTCGAGAATTTTTTTCAAAGACTCAACCCGACTCTGAAATCCCACTTAATTTATAATTAAGATGTCTACGAACCTAACCATACAAACCGGCCAAGTGCGAGTTGAACTCGCGCAAAAAAGTTTTAAATTTATAAATATTTGACACTTTTATTAAAAATTTTTCATTATTATTTATTTCATTTCATATTTGACATTATTATTAAAAAAAATTGACAAAAAACTATTTTACTAATTTGTCCAGTACGATTTGACCCCCTCGCCTTGTAGGAGACCTGTGCCTTAAACCAGAATCTAAACCTCTAAATGCCGCCACTGCCAATGACAAGCGCATCGAATTTATCAATCTATTTTAATAAATTAATAAAAAAATCAATCTATTTTAATTAATTAAGCAAATAGAAAAAAAAAAACATATTTGTTGTATCAGAACAGCTATGAAATATTTAATTTGATTTGTTTTTAGTATTTGTTGTTATAGCGGCAACAGAAATACACATTCTGTGAAATTACCTTTCTTGATGATACAGCCTGAAGACAGACAGACAGACGGACAGACATCGCAATCTTAGTAATAGGGTACTGTTTTTACCCTTTGGTTATGGAACTCTAAAAACGGTTTAAGGCGTCGTGCGTAATTCGAGTTAATTGTCGTTTGAAACGTTAATAATTTTACCGTCCGATAAAGATAGTAAAGAGCTTTATGTGTATAAGACATCGCTTAGGCAACTAACAAACCGCGCCGTTATATTCGAGTTTACGAGCCGAAACTCAATTAAAATCCGTCGAAATTCGAGCGAGAACAAAATGAAATTAAAGTTGCGTAACGCCGAGACGGGCTGTCGCGGGTTGACATATATAAAGGGGAGTACCCACTAGGATATGACTATTTTGAAATAATAATAAGTGACATAGTGTGACAGGGGGTAGGGGGGTCTCCAGTCTTGTGACATCACATTACAAATTTTAAAAATCTATGTCGAAATTTCAAATATTGAGGTAGTTTCAGTTTTAGGATGTAAAATTTCCAAATTTGTGATACCATAGTTGGTCTGAGAAATGTGACTGTAACATGGAAAAACCGTAGAATCTGTATGACGTACTTTATGGACGGTCCATAATCCGCAACGGCTGCATATCTTTCTATAAGGGTTTAAATTTTGTGAAAAAATAATTGTTAAATCCAAAGAAAATTCCTAGTAAATTAAGAAATCTTAGATTTTTTTTCTACTTCGATTTATTTTTACCTATATTTATTCTATTCTATGTTAAAGATTTTTATAACAATTAGCATTTTATGGATTTGTAAAATTCATAAACATTTAACAGCAACTAAGTAACACACCAAAGCATGCAATATTTGTATATGAGTATTATTACTCATATGTTTTGTACTTTGCATTCTCTGTATATCTCCACCTAGTGCGTACGCGCCTTAACGCAGCCGCGATGCCTCCATTTTGAATTTGTATAGTGGTAAACGTTATGGTTGCCGAAATTTGATTAGCGCTAATTCTGACTAAGTTTCATTACCGTACAGAATTTAAAGAGAAAATTCATATTATTTGAATAGAGAGAACATCTTTTATGGTATCATACGTCTTAAAGTGTGTTAGTCGTAGATACTAATATATAATAATAATAATTGACGCGAATTATAATAATAAACGCGTTATAAAAAAGTTTGCAGCCAATAATATTTTCAAACAAGTATGATACTAATTCTAAATAAATAATCGGTCACTTCAACTTAATTAAAAATATTGTACTTAAGAATAATATAACCTAAATATTATAGTTATAAGATTTTCAGATATGCCGAACTAAAACATCTAAAAGGTTTTAAAACAATATGATCTCGATTATTTTATTTCAGGATTTTTAATCTAAAACCGTCTTATTATAAATTCGTTTTAAGCGTCTCCTTTAATTTGTTATTTATTCATCGTATTGACGTACCGTTGGTATTTACCGTGTACTCAAGTTTCCGCCTCGCGCTTAAACTATTCAGCCTCCAGGACAATATCTAATGAGTTTTTATATCAAATTATTTATAGGTATAGTAAATTTTTGAATTCTTGTGAGAAGGCGATTTATTTGTTAAATATTTATTAACCTTTAAAGTAAAAAAACGATTTATCCTACGGAAGCAAATAAGAAAAAAAGTATTATAAATTCTAAGTCATATTATCCTAACTGCATATTGAGTCCTTCGTACGTGAGACAAACTTGCCCGATTTTTACACATTATTCTAGCCTATGTCATTCTGTGGTAATGTAGCAATCAAACAGTAAGTAGTAAGTTTATTTTTAAATAACATAAAGAAATGAATCTTTTTTTTTATTAATAGCGTGAGATATATGTAATTATCTAATTGGGCCCCGCGGTGCTACCTATGGCTTAGTCGAGATTAAAAAGTACCCCGTGTTAATCCAAGATACTCGCTAGCTTTATGCCAAGTTTTATAAAAATCGGTCCATTCGTTTAAGCGTGAAGAAATAACAAACATACACATTCACAAAATCACAAATTCACAAACTTTTTTCACAAATTACATAACAAACGGGTACTTGTGAAATTGATTAACATTACGGTCACAAAACGCGTCAGTCGGCCCTGACAATGTGCAGTCCATTGTAATTCGGTAGGTTAAACTGAATACTAGCCTAATTGCTTTAATACATGCTTAACATATCAACGTGCTTAGCTATGAGTTATGGTGGCCGGGTGTGACACTGTGACGTTGACAGACATATTTTAGGGTAATTAATTGTAAGACAAAGTATATTAAGATTATTTAAGCGCGCTAGTTTTGAAGTTGGCAGTATAATCGTCGTTTAATTATGAAGCTTCACGCAGTATTAGGCTCAGGTTATATACAGAAATAGCGGTATGTTCATGATTTTGCATATTTCTGGAACTATGTAACTAATGGCATTGAGAAAATCGGACTACTTTTTGTGCTGTTGTACCGTTTGACATACTTTCAGGTAAAGCTGAAAAAGGTAGTCAATGACGTAGATTTACTTATTTTTCTGTCCGAAGACTACTTGTTTATTGTTTCCAACATTCGTAAAAACTTTGTGTATATAAATTTTTTAGGCATTCAAATATGATTTCAAAAACGCGATCTCAATAACGTATACATCAGTAACAAACCGCGATGCCCAAGATTGCAAACGTCAAAATTTTTGATGTACCCGTCATTGAAATTACGCACGTACCGCTGAGCGCGCGTCTTTGTTCGTGATACTCTCTATTGACCTCCCCATCTTTATTAGACGCTTTCAATTTTGTGTCAAAGAAAATTGGGTTTTCAATTTTCGCCGAGCGGGTGCTCGGTAAGGGCTAAATTTATGCGGGTATGAATTTTATAGTCACACCGTATCTGATTGCGTTTTGTACGTGTAAATGTTTTTTTACAATATATTGCGTACTTGGGCTTTGTAAAATATGTAAATGTCTGTAGCCCGAGAGATTAAATTTTTTCTACTGGAGTTTATAAATAGAATTGTTTATTTAGGTAACGTGTAATATATTTAACAACATAAATATACGAGTTGTGCAAAAATCTATATACTTTTCTCCTTTTATAACAAAAAAGTTATAATGTGAGTCGAGATTATTATCATAAAGAATATTTATGATACTTTATGATAGCACTTTAATACGGCGGCCTATAAGTCTCGCCCGTATCTGAGGTGTCCTGGATACGGTCTCAAGACACCGCCCCACTCGTCTATCTAATGTACGTCGTAAGTATATCTTTGTATCTGTTTACATAATGCAAAAATATAACCAAAGAATTTTCGAAAAGATTCTTTGTAATTAAAGATAGCGGTAACTTTTTTGTTGGATTTGTGAATTCTTCATAAGTTATGGATTTCGGTAATACCATTTTGTTATGACAAATTTTATAGCGAAACTAGTCGACCCCGCAGACGTTGTCCTGCCGAGCTATTTTGTGAATCCAAACCATTCTCAGATCCCCTTGAATTCACACAAAAAAAATTATCAAAATCGGTCAAGTCGTTTAAGAGAAGTTCAGTGACATACACACTTACAGAAGAATTTTATATATAAAGATTAAGAAATCTGTACTTGGATTTTTATGGTACACAGGATGTTTCCGCGTTCAGCCGGGCTAAGATAAGCATTAGTGAAAAATTTATCTACACGTTTTTTTGACGTTTACATGACATTTTTTTCTCGTATTTGTCGACAAAATTAAAAAAATATATTACGTTTTGTTTTTAGGCTGTGTGATGCTAGTCCTAGAACAAGAAATTTGTCTCTCAACGTACGCATGTTAGGGAGTTATAGAGATATATGTCGATATCGACAATTATGACTACCCTCGAGAAAAAGAGATATCAC
This sequence comes from Cyclargus thomasi, assembly GCA_026546445.1. Classification (NCBI taxonomy): domain Eukaryota; kingdom Metazoa; phylum Arthropoda; class Insecta; order Lepidoptera; family Lycaenidae; genus Cyclargus; species Cyclargus thomasi. Next base: position 12,259 of record JAOTAV010014612.1, on the reverse strand, counting down.
GTTGGTGTATCATAGCCGGGCAGGACAAAATAGTAATGTAGACTGAACAGTAGATTGTAGATTATTCGGGCATAGAAAATTTGTATTGACCTGTTTAAATAGCTGTACACTCGTTCGGTTGCGACCTCAAATATATAATGGGAGAAAATTAAAAGAAGGCTAGTTGACGGACCTATATCATTTGGTCGAAATATGTCAATTCCATGTAAACCGTGATCTGTCGGCTGAGTTTGACATAGCCCGACCATATTAAATAGATCCACGATCTGTATCTGTTTCAATTACTCTGATTGTACACTAATTAATAAGCGTGCAAAAGAAATTCTCAATTTTTTCTTCAAAAATCAAGCCTCTACTATTGTATTTATTAACAGTATGGTCGAAGTAAAAAATAATGAGAATAATAAAGGTTACTGACCTTTACTCGCGCCGTCCGGACCCCGCAGTATGGAGCACTCTTCTATAGTACCGAACGGCGTGAACAACTGGCGCACATCCTCCTCCGTCTGCTGTTTACTGAGCATACCAACGAACAGCTTCCGATCTGCAGGAGAAGGCACAGTCAGTGTGACGTCATCACAAGCTACCGGTGTAACATTCAGCCACACCACATAAGCCCAGCGGTGGTGCGTGGAGCGGCGGGCTCTCCCGTGCCAATTGCCAATATCCCCATTGAGCCGTGCAGCGTGTCCGGGTGCCAGTGACGGGAACGAGTTCAGAGTCGCGATTTTAAAGGTAGGTTTATGAGGGCCCTTACAGTTTACTTTTTATGTAAAATAAATCGTGACTCTAAATTTAAAATTTTGACTCACAAGGCGTTGCAAAGAGATCGTGCTGCGTGCGCTCAAGAATTCCGTGCTCATTACAAATTTAACATTAATACTCATAGAGCTCGCTATCATTAATGAAGAGAGGTTACGAGTGTATAATTTCTGAACGCACAAGTTTTATCAACACCTTGTATGACCGCCGCATCGACACGCGATCCAACGCTTCACCAATGATGACACAAAAAATAACAACCACAGCTCTCTATAAAACACATAAACACACAGTTTTAGTTAAAATGAAACAACGAACAAAATCCAAATCCAGACCAACACATAATTAGCACATTACACTAAACTGGTCCACTTTAAAACGCAGAGGGTTCCGTAAATGTAACAATATCTAGGGCGTGGGCTGGGGCGTACTTAGGCAAGGTCAATCTACGGAATCCTCGATCTTCGATTAGCTCTGTCTTGTTATGTCGGCCTCTGTTTCGGAGTTGTCTGTCTATGAAGCGCGGCACCCAGTACGTTGACCTCAAACAACTAAACTAGCGGCAAAGTCTGCGAGTTAGCAATTGAGCTCTTTACAAAATCAACGTCATTTCAACAAATTAATGACAAAATAACATTGAGTACACTAATTACTTCTCGAAAAATGAATACGAAAATAATTTTTACAGCACGACGATAACTAAGTGCACTGTGAGGTTTACTATGTTCGAGTTCGAATCTACGTGAGTTCGAGGCGAGATCGACTTGGAAATTCAAAATGAAAAACACACGAAATTCTTTCCAGACCTTCAATTTATTTCGCTACTTGAATATATTGTAGACTTTATTTATGCAGAATATAATAATATTTGCGCACCTCGACTTTCAGAGGAGCCAGACGTTTTAAAAATAAATTGAAGCCCCGTAACACAAAAATAATAACTTAGGCGTAAAAGAAAAATGAGTTACGAACGTAAAAAATAATAAAAATTTTCACCACAAACTTTTATCAAGTCGTTTAGGACCTGACACAGATAATTTATTTAATTAATGCCTTTGAAATTGAATCCACTTCCCCCATTATCATGAAGGTACAGTCGTCAACGTAATCGTTAGGGCGTTATAGTAATTAGGGCAATCATATTTGTGCGGACGACATCCCTACTTTTATTATTTTGGAACTCTTTTATTATATTTTCTTTGGTGTTATTATTTTTTGCTGTATCCATATGACAGGTCAAAATTTGTTATAGAATAATCATATTTAACTTCTGTTAAGCTTTTTCAACTCTGGTTTCCTCTTTGGTAATTTCCGGCTGGCCATTATCCGAATCGCTGATCAGAAAAATTCGGATGCTATACGAATAATTATCAGAAATTTAAGACGTTCTGCGGGGTCCACTAAACATAAACAGAGTACGTTCCTGCAAGGCGTCCGAATTTTTGTAATAAGAAATTTGAACAATGTGTGGCCGGAACTACCAGCTTAAATCGATCTCATGAGGCTGTGGTGAAAAGTTTCGACCTCGTGTAGATTCGACGTGGAACCGTCTCACTCCGCGCTCTATTTGACAGACAGTGAACAGAACAGCCTAGGGCACGCACAACAAACGCTACCTTTGTCCGCCTATGCGCGCCTCCTTCCCTCCTCCCCTGTAACACAAAAACAAGCTACACACGCTTATTCCACCGCTCGACTTCAGTACTTATGTATACCATCGATGTGCGTCTAAGAACTAATTAAACTATGTTAAATATAAGTGCTATAGCAAACAAAACATACAATTAAAGATAAGTTTAAATATGTATAGAATTATAAACTAAGAGAATATTGCAACTAAAATTGTGTTAGAATACGTACGTAAAGTATAATACATAAATATAAGATGTAAGTTATTTGTTGTTTCGTTAAAGTCTTGTTTTGGTTTAAGTAGTTTACAAATGAATAAAATATTTGGTGTAAACAAGAAAATCGCATAATATTATTATTAAGATTTGACTAGCCTCGCAACTTTGACCATAGTGATACCTAAACGTATATCTGAAAGCAAATTATATATGAACGAACGATAGAATTACGCAGGCTTAACCCTGATTAAGATATATTTAGACTGGATTAAAGTCATGCCAAATTTAACTGTTTACAGATGAGTTCATTAACGTTGTTAACTGACAATTAACTTCAATATAATGTTCGTTTTAGGGTTACGGACTACTGAAGTCATTGGATCTTTCGTTATTTTCATTAATTTATTTATTAATTATCGCTATCTTAAATTAGTTAATATACGATAATATCGATATATTTCTTTCTCATTCCAGCAAAGGAGAATCACTATTTGATGCAACGAAAAAAGGATTATGTGATAGAATAGGATAGAAACAGAAAAGTAGATAGTTCTGGATGAGGTTAATCATTTAATGCAATGATATAAACAGTCGACAGTCGAATCTGTCATGATGTCACAAGCGGTTTAATATAAATGCGTCCGGATTAATTAATGACGTAATTGAGTAATGTTTATACTCGGGTTATTACCGGTTTATTAAATTTGACGACTTTGGTCACATATTATTTATAGTTTGTTTTTATTGAACGCATATTCGTATAAAAAAGAGATAAACTAGCTTTTTATATACACATTCAGTGAGAAAACGCCTTATATTTTTGAAATAAAATCTTAAATGTTTTCATTGTAGTATAGTTGCATGTAATTGAAACAAATGAAATTATAAAAATTGTAAAGAAATTTAATTTCATAAGTATAATATCGAAAAAAATAATATGAATAATACGTATAATATGATTCTATGACTTTCTTTACTGAAGGTGTATTGCTGTAAATTTTTCCTCTGAACTTCATTTTTAAAATGAATTAGACAAATGTTTACACTTTTACATCAATAAACGAGGAACTTTATTCATATTTTTCAGACTCGTATACATATAACAGCATTTCGTTAATTCCAATTAACAGATCAATACATCGCGATTTGCAACATCAGAGCCGGGTTCAGTCGTTCTGATGGGTTTTTATGTTTATTAAACGTTCCCCGATCCATTTATCCGAATTTGTACGGATAAAAACTCGTAACCCGGATAATCGTTACGCATACAGACATACAAACGGGATGGGACACGCGTATGATATTATTATTTTAATGGGCAAAAATAATATTGATTGCAATTTCGTCTTACGACCATGTATTATCGTTCGTAACCTTTTGTGAGATGTAATACTTGCAAAGATTAATAAATTATTCTCATCAAGACATTTTTGATTTATTTGAATAGTAGTCATGGAATTATTATATTTTATTTTTTTATGTGAGTCATAAATTAAGCCTATCTCTACTTATGTTAAATAAAATATATCGAAAAGAATATAGACAAGGTACTGACATGAAAAAAATATTGCTAGTCATTTATAAGATCTATTTTTGCTATCATAGTAAAGTTAAAATATTAATAAGGCAGGTGCCTTATTAATATTGTGGATGACACCAAAGCCACGTTGAGGGTAAAATGTCGAATATAACGACGTCAGCTGACCTTATGCTATTTATAACTTGTCAATAGTTTTATAACCATTATTAATTTGTAAGCAGTATTGATTTATACACTAAGTATAACTATTACAGGTTTATGTTATGTATACGATTCAAAGATACCAACATATTTAACTTGAAATTTCATAAACTAATCAAACATTATAGTCGCGTTTTAAAGTAGCACGTACGCTTAAAAATAACATTGTAAGTATTAAACTCAAATAAGTTCTTCTTATTAATACAATATAATATATAAATTGGTTTATATATTGTTTCTACAAAATTCGATTTATAATAATAATAATAATCTATGGACGCTTCACACCACGTCCATCTAGCCTCGTGCTAAGTACCGGAGGGACTTGTGTTACAGGTACACGACAATGGAAATATATTTAATACTTTTATACTATAGACATATATAAGATAGATTTTTATTGTATAATACTCATATTTAATATACATCCATGATCCAGGAACATTAAAAGGCTTTTTGTTCCGTCGGTGGGATGGGAACCCGCGACCCCCGACGTGTTACAATCGAAATTTAATCCGATACTACTTCGGTTTCCTTAATAAATCTGAAATTTTAGTTATTTGTGTAACTTAAAGTTTAACTGCAACTTCTATTTCTCATCAATGACACTGTTTCCCATTTACATTGTCTATCAATAACAATTACAACGATCTTAATGAAACGTAATGGTATTAGGGACGAGAAGGTACCGTTCGGGTACGACTTGGGACTTAGGTACCATTTGGGTTGGTACCATCGGTCATTAAACGCAGATACCGCGTATCTCGCGCGGGCCGCTAACGACCGACATAATTACTGGAGTTACGACCGTGTGTCGCCGGTTTAGAACGTTTTTATAATTCACTGGTCGCGATAATTTCGGAGTATATCAAGTGTGAGATAAGTCGAAACGCTCAATTATTGGTAAGTGATTATACAGAAAGTCATAAAAATAATAGTAGGAAAATTATCTACATCACAAAAAACTGGCGCGAAACGGCGTTGTGCTGTGTTTCGTTCAGTGAGTCAGTTTGACGATGGCCTACCTTCCCTTATCCCCCTATCCCTATTCCCATTTCCTCATCTAAGGCCGGCAACGCCCTTGTGACTCTTCGGATGTTACGAATATCCATGGGCGACGGCAGTTGCTTTCCATCAGATAACCCGTCTGCTCACTTGCCTCCTTAATATCATAAAAAAAACATTTCATAGTTTTCTCTAATCTATATATTAATACGAGGGCGGAAAACTTTGTACCACTTTCGACGAAAGACGCGTAGATATTAAAGCATAATTTTTCTTCCAGTTATAGTTGATATGGAGGACGAGCGTGGAATACCAATATTATTTTAAAATATGCTTTTATCTTATAAAATTAAATTAACAAACGCTACGCACACTACAACAATAATCATAAATAAAATATTCTGTTGTTGATGGTTCACGTCTGTGTTTTTTTTTTTAATATTTATTGGCTTGGTTATGAGAGCTTTATGCTTACGCTTAATAATAAGTGTAATTTTAACACGGAAAAAGTTGCATTTTGAGAAAGATTTAAATTTATTTGCACACATGAAATATTGCAAGATATGTGTATTTGCTAAAGAAAATTGGTGCATGAATTTTTGTTAATATTTTAATAAATCTTTTACCGAGAGTAAAAATATATAAATCTAATAATAGCTTTAGTTGTTTATTTTATTTATTTACATCTAACATTTTTTGTACACAAGATATTTATAACAAAACAATGACACAGAAAGACGTCACAAAGGAACTGCTTATTTCAATTATAGCTTTGTCAATAAGAGTTCTAATTTGATTTAAAGTGACGTTTTAAATGAAATTGATTAGAATCACTTTGATGAACACTATTAAAGTTGGCGCCAACTGGGGCTTAGCCGCTCTCTGTGGAGTTTAACTTTAATCCCTGCCACTGCTCCACACATCTACCCTTGTTAACTATAGTTTAACTCTACTATATCTCTATTATCAAACATATAACGTTTCATTGTAACGTGATTTCATAAGATTAAATGATATGTTTAAGTTAAATAGGATATAGATTCACACTTCAAAGGTTATATGGTTTTATTGTTTCGAATTACATTTATTTCTAATTTAATTTTCATCTGACAAATATGAATTAAAGCGAACTAGAATAGCGTAGATAATATCGTAGCACACCGCTACAATATTCGTAGGCGACGTAGCATCCCGTAGCGTATTGTCGTAGACCGCTACGACCGTAGACGGCTACGGAGTACGTGCCATAGCGGTTCTACGTTACAAGCTTGCCGTTAGCTCTTTGTTCATAAGCTTGTATTATTTGCTTTGTCTGTTGTTGTATATTATTTGGTTTATTAAAACATTTGGTAATATTTTTGCTTTTTGATTGCTCTTTATATTATTATTATTTACCATATTTGGCATGAGAATCAATACAGAATACTAGATCAACTGGTGACTTAAACTCTCCTGATGATCGAAGCCTTTTTGGACTTGAGCAAAAGTTCTAATAAAATTTTTGCCAAATCGGTACAGCTGATCTTAAATTTTAGCATGATTGACAAAAGAAAATTATATTTATACCGGGTGTACACAAGTACTGATAATATTTGAAAGGTTTGTATGTGTGTGTGTTTTATTTAGAGTGTACTGTGAAAGTAGCAGTGCTGCCACTTCGGGGTCATTTCCCTTTTTTCACTTACTTTTGTTACCGCTAGAACACTATTAAAAAAAAACTTAGAAAATTCGTCACGTACATCTACAATATTTTTTTCCAAGGGATCATTTCGCAAATTAATTAGTTTTGATAAAAGTTAGTTGAAATTATGCGACCTAACGCGACCCTGGATACAACAGAAAACGCGTATGAATGTATAATTTTATGTGGCTGTTTTTGTATACGATATAACATTATATTTATTACGCATTGTTATGAATATCACTTTATAAAACAAAGGTCACTCTAGATAACACAGTTTTGTACACATCATACTAATAAATACAATGTTTTATGTTATAACCGACATTTATTTTAATAACTATCTTATCTTTCTCTACGAAGTATCTATGTGAAAACTTTGATGTCTGTGACTGGTTTTGTTATAGTACTCAGTAGATTTTGAGTTTGTTTATTATAAACTAGGTTTTGCCCATAGCTTTAAGCCGCAGAAGCACTTTATACAAAGTTTCATCCTCTATTTTTTAAATCCTATTTGGGGTAAAATAACCCGATCTGTTTGGTGCTTTCATAGATCACTATGCTAGTCAGTCATTTTCAACTTTAAGTTTCTGTTTAATATTTTTTAAATATTTTAATAACAAGAGGAAAAGCGCAGCTCTATGAGGGCTTATGAGATTTTTTAATGCTGTGACCTTGATTTCATCCATAGTATTCTGTGACTAAAAATTTTTCAAATAAAATTCTTGGTACATTTGGATTGTGGACAATCAGACCAGCAGTAAGGTGTTCGTATAAAGAGTCTTTTATTTTATTTATGCTAAAACCCAAACCTAAAGCTCTTATAGTTTTTCCGTAAAGTGTACCACAAACATGTACTGAGAGTGGGATATAGAGGACTCGCTTTGCTCGCCCAAATAAGCCCACTATGCTATTAAAAATAAGAGATTTTTATATCGGTGTGGACATTTATATAAGTACAAAAATGCTCCAAGGTATCCTAATATCACTTAGAGCACATTATAAAATATTTTACAAAATGTGTATTTTAGCGAAGTAGACATTGATGTATACACCTATTAGTGTTCATGTTATATAAATAAAAATATCCGCTAAGCACATGATAATATGATCTGTATTTCCTACGTATAAAGTTTAAATTACCGTGTAAGGCGAAACAACGGCAACTCCACGTAGGCGCATCAATCAACATGACTTTTTGCAAATGGATTTTCAAAGCACCTGATTGAGTAAGTAAATACAAGTGCGATACATTGCCCGCCGGGTCCGGTGATCAATCATGCGAACATATTGTTGGCCAGCAAGGGATAACACACCGCATCACTCTCACGTGAGGGAGATTATTGATGAATTTTATGCAACATTAGACGCTAGTTTGTATTATGTTAATGAGATTTCTTTTACTTAGAAATAGCTTATCGATTTTTAACAGCGGTATCTTTACTTTTTAGTCTGTTAGAGACTTATGTTACAATACTAATTAACATCAATCGACTGATAGTTTAAACTTTTGTGCCTTATTGTAACAAAGTCGATTAATTTATATCTTTCAAAATATCACTACTAGTTGTCTTGCACCCACTTTATTAGGAGTTATGTAGGCGATATGAACAATAGATATTACCGATTCTTATACCTACTGAATAATGCATATGCATAAAAAATATGATAAAATTTGGCAAATCCGTTTTGACTGTTCATAAAGTAAATATTATAATACAAGAAATTTGATGCAAGATTATTTTAATTCATAAAAAAATTGAACTAATGGAATTCTGAACGTAATTTTCTATTTTCACTCAACTAACGGCATCCGTGATCAACTCGCAACTTTCATGGAAATTTCTTTCGAGCGCTAACTAGATAGTCGTGGATGCTTCCACATAAATTCACTTCAAATTGCTTCCTTTAGACTGCTGAAGCGAAAATTTCAATGTTCAGTTGATTCTATTAATTAACAGTGCTGTTCTCGCCATCTCGGCCGATCTCGCCCCATCTCGTCCCATCTCGCCCCATCGCGCTAACTTTGAATAGCCAATTACATTGATAATTGGAGGTCGCGCAGGTGTCTTAGAGACAAAGACGAACGGCGACGAACGGAGGTATAAGTTGGAAGTATGGCGATACCCAAGCTATTCGTTACAGCTTGCTGCAAATAAATTGGCTAATGTATTCGCTGGGCACAATAAATGAGTGTACAGCGCGCGTAGTGGCAAGAAATGGTCACTCGACGGCGGGCGGCATACAAATTCTCACTTGTTTAAATGGTTACCTTTGACATCTCAAGTCATTATTTTTTTGTCCGCCGTATTTTACGCACTCAGCAAATATTTTTTTACTTTATATATAGTAATTGGATAAAGTTATCCATCCTTAAGATAGTAACTACCAGTACAAGTAAAAGATGGTAGTTACTATACATACTAATGTTATAAAAAATTGTTTTTTTTTGTTAAATTTCGGTATGGACACAAAGTATTCTCGGTATATCACCTAGAATACTTAGTATTTTAAAAAATATCTTTCAGATCAACATAATTCATCTTCCTGTTACAATGTGACAAAAACACTAAAATAAAATAAAAAAAGGTAACCTAAGTAACGTACTCCTAACAATATTATGTTTATCAGACATGAGATAATTTTACAGATTACTAAGTAGTAAACAACATTGGAAAAATATAAGTCTTTTATTATTTATTATCTTTCCAATCGCATACACAAATCAATTTAAAAAAATAGTTTATCAGCTGACAACAACTCTCAACTCAGATATTATTTAGTAAAATCTGATACAACGCAAAACACTTAGAAAGCATAAAGCCAGAACTGATCTTTTGTTCAAAAGCATAGTTCCAATTTCAAGTCGCTTACTTCTAATTGAATTATTTCTCCTGTGTACGGACCACGGAGTAATGTTTACTGGCGATCGAGATAGAGTTATTACGACCCAACGAGGGTCACAAAATTGTTCCAGTCATATCTATATTAAGGGTTGTTTGGTACGAGATTGAATTTCAAAACAACGTCTGTTTATATCCAACCATAACTATTATTACTCTGATGACGGTTTCG
>JAOTAV010014591.1:0-25459 GCA_026546445.1 Cyclargus thomasi | reverse complement strand
ATTTTCAGCCAAATCTGTTCTGCCGTTCTCGAGTTATAAGTGGTGTAACTAACACGACTTTCTTTTATATATATATAGATGTGCTTTAATCTTGGATATTTTTAATAAATAAAACACTACGCACACTACAATATCTTGACATGATATGCTCTTTTGTTAATATAAAATACTCTTTTGTTTATGGTTGAAGTCTGTTATTTTTTTTATTTAATGACCTGGTAACAAGACCTTTACGTCAAATTAAAGCTGTGTTTGAATTGAGAATAGACTATATTTTTAGCCCCTATAGGATTCGAATAATTATGGTCGAATTTCCACAGGGTGACCTAATAAAGTTAATGCATTAATGAACGTTGCGAATATATAACCACTTCTGGTTACTTTTATTTCGACTTTGCACCTACCATTAGCTAATTTTAGAAGGCCGTATGAAAACGAAATCTATTTGCGTATTATATTGGCTGGCCACCGAGCAATTCGTTTTGAAATTTCCTTTGTTTTAAAGAAGCTTCTTTTAAACAAAACGTTGCCAATACAGTAATCGAAACAGTCTAGGAACTTGAAAATCGTTTTACATGACTTATAGAAACTCTTGTTGTTTGAATGGTAACATCTATACTAATAATATAAAGCTATAGAATTTGTTTGTTTGAACGCGCTAATCTTAGTAACTACTGGACCGAACTGAAATATTCTATTTGTGTTTATTAGTCCATTTATCGAGGACTAGGTTATGGGCTATATCAAGCCTACCAACCTCGTCCACAATAAATACGACCTACGCTAGCACCAATAGGAGCCGAACAGTTATGGAAAATTTTGTAAAAACTGGATAATTTATAAAGTTTTAACGTGGATGTAGTCGCAGTCAAAAGCTAGTACTTAACATACAGACGTTTTTCAACATCGTATTGTTGTGAAAGTGTTTAAAAAAATTTAACACCAAAATACCAAAAAACTTATATTCATTGTTTGTTTTACTAAGAAGTTACAGAGAAACCTCAATAAAACCACTACCCATTAATTACGAGACGGTCATTGTCAGTGGTATAATAGACACTAGAGACCTAGACCATGGCCCTTATGACCAGGGTTATTCGAGATAACACTATATTACCAACACACTAATGAACAAATAAACCGCATACATATTTCTACGAATAGAAGTATGCTTAGATTTTTATTATTACTGTATTAAATCACTGTATTAAGCAATGAAAAGTACAAAGTAGTAATAAAATTAATAATTGGTATACTTGACGCAAAAGACATAATTTTATTAGATAAGAAGTCAAGTATATCATCATTGTTGAATTATTGCATTTACAGGGTAAAAGAATAAATCTGCAACATAGTAGAGTAGGTGATTGAACATATGCATTCGCGATCATTGACCATGTTCGGGAGATGTAAACCATGCCACGACGCACGTGCGTACGAACACGCACGCGGACGTTGGGTCACAATGACATCATGAACGTCATTTTGACACACCTCTATCCAGAAAACACGTGTTACGCAATATTTCTACAAATTTTGCAATTAAGTTCAATACGAATTGAAGGAAATATTCTGATAAAATCATCAATAGAGATTGCAGAAGATATAAGTGCTTTATCGTTTTTCGGAGTCTAAATAGATCGGATAACTTTTTATTACACAAGATTGCGTTAGCATTTAGGACTTTAGGACTATTTTCTGTATAGTAGAATGTAATAACAAAATCATTTAACTAATTTACTACCTGCTTTTCTGTATATTGTAAAACTGACGTAATGTACCAAGTTCTATAAAGGCAGAATTTGAATTATTTAAATTGCGAAGGGCTACAAAGTAAAAAAAAAGTACTATGTATTATTTATTGTCGTGTGTATATCTCCTTCTGTTTATTGCTTGTTGCATCATCATCGGCCTTTCAAACACGTTCATTTCTGACAAAGTTTCGTCGTCATTATAATGATGAATGCATCGTTTCGGGGTTTATCTCGCGGCCGGTAGATAAACTGGGATGCATCAATGTAGAGTCGCCAATCGCCATTGTACAAATAAAATTAAAACTTGTGTTATTTTCGTGTGTTGCGTGAAGAGAGTCACGTGAGACGCCGGCTTTTGTTAGCGGTGCGGCGCGTTAGGGGCCAGGCGTGACGTCACGCGGGGGCCGCGGCGCGGGCGGGGGCTAGTGCCGGGGGGCGGCGGGGGGCTGAGGCCGAGGGTGTGGTGCACATGCGCCGGCCGCGTCAAGGTGACCTCCGCGCGACTGCACACCGGCGCGCGGAGTTGCGTGGCGTTAATCTCCTTTCACTCGTACGCGATTCGACAGCGCGCCGCGAACCGGTATTCGCTCGAACGCGGATATCGACGCATTTTTGGTACCAGTGGAATTTATGACAGCACCCTGTGGACTCCGACGCTGCTCATCCATCACGTCCTGTCGCGGTCCATGCGACTGACGAAACAGATCGATATGCGGCAGCCGCGGGACACAGTGAGTGCACTCACTTCCGTTACAAAACGTTAAGAAATTCTATATAAAATTAGAAAAAAAAACATGAAATGTAATACAAACTAACTTCAGTATAGTGCACACTAGGTAGATTATAGAGTCATCTGTCAGACATCTAGATCAGGCATAACCTTCAAGATATTTGTTGTGTGGATGTTGAGTAGATATATTAACTTAACAAAATAAGTTATGCTTTTTAAAAACAAATATTAAAAAAAACTCTCTTATCGGTTGAAATGCTATAATGTTTATATAGCTTTCAAAAAAAAATAATACGCGTTTGTAAGTAGGAACTACATACTTAATAAAAATAAATATTTACACACAAAATAACAGTAACATGACAAAATAAATTAGTGATATTGATATTTTCGTCAAAAAAAATTAAAAAACTGAAAAACATTTACGCAAGCGCAAGTCTGACATATTTCTGTCAAAAGGTCAAAGGACAATGAAGGTCAAGTTATGTTTCGTTAATCACCCTTGTTAATTAATTAACAAAAAATAAAAATACCAAGGACGGAATTAATTTTGAATAATACAAAAAAGGGGTCATAATAAATGTTTTATCTTATTAAACAATAGTGGTTACTTTTAGGCGTCATTACAAAAAGTTATGTTTTGCGTGTAGTGTACTTTTATAACGTGAGCGTTTAATCTGGCTGGTGGACACGACTTTTCCATTTTTTGTTCATCGAGTGTCATTATCAAGTGTGATATTTACATAAAAACCAGATAGAACTGGCTATATCTATTTGTGAGTTGATCGTTCCAACCGCGATCGTGGTAATCTAGATAATATGGTGAGGCATGATTTTTAGATTACGATAATCTGCCTTTTTGCTGGATTATCTCGACTTACATTTCATAGATTCACATGAAATGAGAATTCGCGTTTGATCGTATGGTTGGTGATATTTTTTGTCCATATGTTTTTCCACTATCATGTGAGCCGCTGGAAAATTTCACTGTCGATTAGGGTTTATCGTTAGCATGAAATTTGCTATCTTTAGATAATAAAACTTTATCTTAATACTTCAGACGAAAGTTGCTGATTAATCTGTCTGATGATCGAGGACTGGTATGGTATCAGTACAAGGAGTGGTCTTTTCGCTTTCCATACACAATCATTGCAACAATCCTTGGTCGTAGTTTCATATAAATATATATTTTTTAATTTACCAATTCTGAACTTCGCTTGTTTATAATGAAATTCAATCATTTCACCGACAATAAAAGTATTGTTTTTTCTCAAAAGAACATTATTTATGTATCCATAACATAAGGCATTATATTATACAAAATATACATAAGTTTCTTAGATTAGTACATGATCATATGAGTTTCGACCATAACAGGAACAAGGAAACTGAAATCGAAAAAATGAGATCATCTAAAAACTTGATGGAAGGCTCATTACATACCAATTATTAGTGTACAATGAGATTACGATTAAAATTAAATATAAATAAAATTTGTTAGAAATAAATGTATATAATTAATAAACAAATTGATCAAAACAACTATATAGAACTAACATAACATAGCGACTTTTAGTATACCTTCAGTCTTTTAGTACATATTAACATAAATTAATACAAATGAATGAGATAATATACATTCTTGACATTTGAAAAGAATAAAATAGATCGGGTAAAACTTGTAAAAGCAATTATGAATATATTAAATTTAAATATCATATCGCCTAGGAAATAAAAAATCAAATATAATAAATTTCTAAACATGTATCCTTGACTTTTTTGGTAAATAAATAAAAACAAGTTACATCTGCTTTTAATTTTTACTTTAAAATAGTATTCTTTATACAATTTACGGCAAAGTAGTCAAGTAAGTTATGACAAAGAAGTAACTTTATAGTTCATACTGTAAACGACACATTAAAATATGTCCTCTCACCATTGACTCTCACTTACATTGCATTATTTTTTAACCTTCGAAATAATAAAATTGACGTGAAGTGAGTCATGAATGCTAAACAAAAATATATTTTTTGTTTTTAAATAAATTAATGAAATGGAAATTGCATAATATACTATAAAAAAGTTCAGGCCCTGAAAATTACTGTGTACTAGCTTCTAAATTTCTCATTGTGCTAATTTATTGCTTATTATTTTTGTTATCAATCAATTATTTTTAATAACTGTCATTAAATTGTATTAATGACAGTTATTAAAAATTAATTCATAAGAATGTTACCAAAATTTGCTTGTACAATATACAAGGCATCTGGTAGTAATATTATGAGCTAAATACTAAACCATAATGAGAATAATTTAAAATTCAAAAGGTTTATGGCGCAATGGCCCTCAAGTATTGCATTTGTAAATATAGAAAGACATCGACGTCGACAGCGAGGAATTTTGTGACGTAGCGAGCGAGCCCACGCGTCGCCCAATCAGATTCAAACAACAAGAGGCGCGCCGTGCGGCAGAAAAAGATAACAATTCAATGAAAAGTAATGGAATAATAAATATAAATAAGCGTAGTTTATATGCTCTACACAGATCGCAATATTTCAGAAGTAAAGTATTCTACTTTGTTAAAATTTTAAATATCTAATTAGACGGCAAACAATTTCAAGCCACGAAATAGTGTTGCACTCTTCTTACTTACGTAAAGTTGTCGAACGCGAACGAGATAACAGTATTTTATTATAATGAATGAAAAAGAACGCGAGCCAACGTTCAATGTTGAAGTGAAATAAGCACAATCGCTAGCATTAGCCGCTGGTGTCTGAGTACAGTGTACACATACTGTATTCGAACGGTCCGTATTTCTTATTTCTTTGCGGGTTCGGTAAGTCGTGTCTGAAACGGCTCGCGTAGTGTTTTATTAAACAGAAGTGAACATATATATAACTAAAAATGGGTATGGCCATTAATCATTTACCCCAGGTGAGTGTTTTATTTATTTTTTGTTATGAAACGGCCTTATCGTTTCGGAATGATATTTGTTAGAAAGTAACCTCATCGATAGCACTAGTGTTGTAATGACCGTTTTGACCTTGTGAAACTCGTAGTGATAATAAGCGGCTAGTTCACCGTCATAAGGAATTAAGACCTACAAAATGTATTAAAACGTTTTTTTTAATAAATTAAGGATAGGATAATTCGAATCCATAAACATAGTAATGTAAAACTATATTAACCAAAAAATAATAATGGAAAGGGTATAATAAAATACTAATGTATCGCTTATTTTACCTTACTTTAATTCTTTTTTTTTTTTGTAATTTACAGGTACATTTCAAAAACAATAAAAAAAAGTGTTGTCGAAATGAATAAAAGCAACATTTACCGAATTCTCTGAATTTCTTAAAATATTCTTAATGAATACTTATTAATTTTTTTCTTACATTTTTATTCATATACCTAAATTTTTCTTTTTTCCGCGCTTGTATTGAAAATTAGCCTTGCTCACTGTTGGTTTTTTCGTTTAGTCATTTCATTTTTTATGCATCACCAATTCATTACCAATACCGATGGTTAAACTACCTTCGGCAAATTACATAAAATATTTTATAGTACACAAATTTAGTAATAATATGAAATATCATAATCGATTTAGAAATCCGAATCCATTATTTATACAAAATAACGAGATATTAAAAAAACGCATATTATATGAGATTATATATATAAAAGCCGGTTTTGTGACCTTTGACCTTGGATAAATTTATTCGAACGTACAGATTCTTTTAACGTTAACGTTCAGTTTGAATAATTATTTTTCATTTTGTCAGTTTCTTATTTTTAAAAATAAATTATATCTATAGCTAATTTTCCTAACGATGATGAATACATCGTTGAATACAATTTAAAAAAAAATAAAAAAACTAACCTTTAGCCTAAAGGGCCTGATTCACCGCTTACAGATAGTCTATTTATTGGACAAGTACAACTTTATTTGACAGATTTTGTATTTAGAATCTGTCAAAAAAGTTGTGGATAGCCTAACAGAAACTTTAACAGTAAGTGGCGCAACAGACCCTTAATATTTTTACATCTCTTTATTTCAATTAGGATGACAATAATTATTGAATTGCGGAGAAAAAATACCAGTAGATAGGACTGAAAATATTAGCAGACGGGCACATAATATTAAGGGGAATGAATATGCTTCCCACTTGTTAACTAAGAAACTAAGAAACTAAGAAAAAATATTGTTTCGTACAACATTTGCATGAAACAAAAATTACATTATAATTTTATGATACTAAAAATGTATTTTTTGCAGATACGGGAAGAATGCGAAGTGCTTCAGATAAACGACAATCAGCTAAAAGAGATTATGAACAGGCTAAACAAGGCTTTACTGCTCGGCCTCGGCAAAGAAACTCACCCGAAAGCCATAGTAAAATGCTTCATTACTTACATTCAGGATTTACCTAACGGAACAGGTACGCTAGATCTAACTTACGTTAAACTAGTTGTGCTCCGTGGTTCTACCTGTGGCTTAGTCGACATTAAAAAGTATTATATGTGTTAGTCCAAGATACCAGCTAGCTCCATGTCAAATTTTATCGAAATTTGTCCTGTCGTTTAAGCGTGAAGAAGTAACAAACATACTCTCAAACTTTCACATTTATAATATTAGTAAGATATTTGTAAGAAGTAAGATAAGGTTACTTAAATATTCAAGTCTGAAATTAAAAACTTAATGGCTCGTTTTGTTTCAGAAAAGGGTAAATTTTTAGCCTTGGACTTGGGTGGGACAAATTTCAGAGTTCTCATTATTAATCTAGGACCAAACCACTTTGATATGCAGTCCAAAATTTACGCCATACCTAAACATATAATGACAGGCACGGGAACAGCTTTATTCGACCACATTGCGGAGTGTCTGGCTAATTTCATGAAAGTAAGTTTATCAATATATTTTCCACACTTGTAGCTAAAGGTCACTTGCGAGTAATGACGTAATCAAATTATTTTTTTTGTCTTTTAAAAGAGAACATATTTTATATGACAGTTAACATGACTTTGATTTTCATTAGGACGTTGTACTTTATACTAATTCTATTACGTTTCAGGAACATGAAGTATTCAATGAGAGGCTGGCCCTCGGATTTACCTTCAGCTTCCCGCTTAAACAGTTAGGTCTGACTAAAGGAATCCTAGAACGATGGACCAAAGGATTCTCCTGCTCAGGCGTCGTCGGCGAAGATGTCGTACAACTTCTGAAGGATGCTATCGCTAGAAGAGGAGTGAGTGCAATGATATTATTTATATTTTAAATAATCAAAAGTTGTAGTATTTTAAAATAAAATAAGTTGTATAGTATGTAAAATGCTTAATCAGAAATTGTAAAAAGTGTACTACACAAATTGCAGGATATTTCAATTTCTGTGATGGGCATCCTAAACGATGCGACCGGCTGCCTTATGTCCTGTGCACATAAGAATCGCGATGCCCGAATAGCAGTCATCATCGGTGAGTTGACGATGATTTCAGCTCTCTCGTACTATAAGGCATGAACTTTCAGCCAACGGAGAGTCAAGTAGAGGCTTTCGCGTGATTAATTCTCAGAATGGCAGTTTTTCTCTAGCTACAAAATATTTCCTGATTTTTCATGTGTCCAGTCAAGAATAACAGCAGAGACAAGACATATTATCACTTTATACCTATTTTAACCATTCATTAGGCAGGCTTACATTTGCTAAACGTGTTACTATAATGATGGTTAATGTAAAGTACTCAATAAGGTTTACATTCTTTTTATTACACAATAATTAGTTGAAAAATTGGGAAACATTGAATAAGTCACACAGCGGGGTATTCATTACATTCTTTTCTAAATTACTTTTTTCTAAACTGGGCTCATTTGCATGATTATATTTTCGATTGGGTCATTATTGAATAGCGTACCAACTCAATCTTCTTTAAATTTAATAATTTGCTGGTACAACAAATCGATCTTCTGCTAAATTTAATTTTATAATATCTAACATAGCATGCTAATTAAAATTTGTAAGATATTATCGAAACTACTGAACTTTTTCTGAGGATTATCAAATGAAAGCCTCTATAAATCATCATCAACAAATCGAGGGCGTTCATGGGTCATCATGAACTGGAATGCTCTATTCTTTACTTAATACGCATGTTTTTTCACTATTGTAGGACGTACAGATTGATGTTTGCGCTATACTGAATGATACTACGGGCACTTTGATGTCCTGTGCGTGGAAAAATCATCACTGCAAAATAGGACTCATCGTTGGTAGGTCTATAAGGTTTACAGATGTGGTGGTAACTTGTAGCGCATGCTTTGACTCATTGTGTTTTTTGTCTTTTTCATTTGATATTTTTGGCATTTTTGTCTCGTCATGCTTCGCTTTTCATAATTATCATTTATACGATATTGCAACGTCATTTTCATGATGTAAACTGTTCTGTGTATTGCATGTTACATTTTAACAAAAACTGGTGTTTAATACAAGGTCGTGTGAAGATTTTGATGTTATTGTGTCGGGATTAATATCAGCCCTTCCACCATAGATTGATTTGTGTCTGCAATGTTCTCCGAACCTATTGGGTACCTAATAAACGGCAACATCGTTTTAATTATTTTTAGACATTGCTTTGTAGTTTTAACCACTTATGTATATTTTGTGTTAATATTAGTTATTCGCTCATTGAGTTGAATTGTGTTAGTATTTTTGCTGAAACCGGGTTGATTATTTTTCATTGCATAACCAATATTCAATTGTAGATTATTGTGCATTTAGCTTTGCGTTGGTTTTGGGCTACCTTTGTCTTAAAACGATGAAACTTATGGCCTAATTTTTACAGGTACGGGAAGTAACGCTTGCTACGTCGAGAAGACTGATAACTGTGAGTTGTTCGATGGTCCAGCCGGCAAGAAGGAACTGTTAATCAACACAGAGTGGGGCGCGTTTGGAGATGACGGCGCCCTAGACTTCATCCGCACTGAATTCGACAGGGACGTTGACGCGAATTCCATCAACCCAGGCAAACAAGTGTAAGTATTCTAATAACGAATTTTCTTTAAAGCTTTGAAAATCTGTAACAAAGCGATATGATATGATTTTTTAAAGTTATTTTAGGCTCAAAAGTAAAATTGAAATGAATTTCATTGACGAAGGCAAGCACCTTGAATTTACTGTTTAATAAAAGCGTAAATTGATATCGACAAGTTGTAAATGAATATATGTACTACAAAATTTTGCTACAAAACTTTATCCAATTATATGTCTGCTATCAGCTACAAACTAATATTATGACTTATGGATACATCGGTATTACATCTAAAGATATAAAAGTTCCAATGTGAAAACGTAATAAGTGATGTAACATTCTATATTTATATAATAGTTCATGTCGGTTTATGATAGACTGTCCGTAGAGAACAAACAAAAGGGGTGTTCGTACTAGGCAGCAGTATTGGCAGATCGAATATATTATGTGACAATCTCCTGTGGCCTTTTTAAGTACTAGAATTCGTATTTCAATTTCTTAGTATATTTTATTTAAAAACGTGATCTATCGCATTATTTTCTATGTTTATTATTTGTACCGTTTTCGACTAGTGCGTACATTTTAGAGATTTTAATTTTATATTGAGATTACTCAGTTACACTATGCCATTGACGAAAACAAAATAAAACCGTTATCCTACTTATCCAGATATAATTATAAGGTATAGGGATCATTGACCTCGGCAGCTACTGAGGTCGCAATTAGTCATTGTACTAGCAGCTAGCATTCGTGTGGCGTACTGTTACTATACTAACAGTTACCGGTCGGCGGTTCCGAGAATTTTTACTAGCTTCGATACTTATTAGATTGAAATGAAAAAAGCTAACCTATATTTTGCGAAGGCGACTTGAAACGAATTGCGATTTGACCTTGGTAATATTGATTACTTTATTGAAGAAGCTTCATTGAGAAACATAGTACATAAAATATATTTTTTATTTTTACCTTACGAGCGAGCTGGAACAAAATCTAAATACTAAACATTTATATCCAGATAGAAAATTCTTTATTTGTACACAACTTAACGACTAAACTTAAACATAATAAAGAAACTGTACAAATTGGCAGTCTTACAGCTAAAAGCCGTTTCTTGCAGACAACCAGAAAAAAAAATCATTATTTTGAAAAGATTGTACTGTCAACATTTTTAATGATCCGGCCGCACTATATAAGAAATTCTGATCAGAAAAATTCGTAGATACCATACAAAAACCTATCTAATCAGATAGTTTGTGGGTCGCGGGGTCTACAAAAAACATATAAGCAGAGAGAGCAGAGAGAGAATTGGATTTCGGAAAAAAATTGGAAGCAATTCGCTTTTTAAGAAATTTTTGTTTCACTTGTTGCAATAGCTAAGTGGTGCAGTTGATAAGGCAACGTAGACGGTGACAGGTGTAGCTGGCGACCGCACAACCTTCAATTATCACTTCCTCGCGAATATTTCACTTGCCTCGCCCAGTTGTTACTGGTTCGTACCGGTTACACGACAAAACGTGACGTCCGATACCAAATGTCAGATCCTATTGCCCATTAATTGATCCTTGTTACGCAACAGGACCCAACACACACAGTGACACTTGACAGTTTCGACGAATCAGCGATTTTCATATTTTTCAGTTTACCTATAATTTATATATTTTTTTGCTATCTGAAATAAAGTTTCTTTATGATATTATTACTGAATATTATATGTTCTATGTATAAAAAAATATAAGTTTGATGTAAATATTTCCTAATCATTATAATATTAATAAGCAAAAGCTCGATAATTGACAGATTGTTGTGATTTTTACAGAGTCGATCTGTGAAAGTTTCTGCATCATTAACTGGATTTTGGCACAAGTGTGGATTGGTTTCTTTTTGCATAACTAAGTCCAATTGACCATATAAGTATGAAAACAGCCATGATTGTTTTATCTAGGCGCCTAATTGATAAACGATGTATTCGACGTATTGGTAGTCGTAATTTAGTTCGAGCAGCTTCGATTTATTCGCTATCGAACGTCCTATTTGAATTCGTTCGGAATTACAATTTAGAACAGATTATATAACCGAAACGACCTAAGCTCGCTTTTCTTGTTGCCCGCGGTCTTTACCACCTAAAAACATCCGAAACATCGTATCTATTGATCGATAGGAGTTTAAAATTTTCCTCAGTTTATTTTTTAGGTATATTTTCGCGACGTCCGTCCGCCGAGTTCGATACCCATGTTTATTTTGTACGTCGCGCGTCATTGGCGCGTCACCGAAACGCTGCCAAGATTGATAATGTCCTCTCGGCTTCGAGACATAGTAAAAACTCGTAATTAATATCAATATTTGTACTCCATGTTATCTGTATTACGTACGTACTTTTATCTCGAGGAAACTTCCACGGACGAAGAAACCGCGAAATACCTCGACGGACGGTAACAAAATTTCACATAATTTGTATTGTTTTTGGTGTTACATCACTGCTTATTTTATATTATTTACAATGTAGCATGTACACTGTAAAGTTTTCTAGAAACGTTAAGTATGATGTATACGGTGGAGATACGACACATAGACGGGCTGCGTCGTCGTATATCGTCAATGTGATAAATCGACCTCTGAAACTCTTACACCCCGGACTTTGTGGAAATTCAGATTTTTTCCTGGACCAGAAAACGTAGTTAAAGCTTAGATTTTTTGAGACCAGTTCATCAAATTTGTATCTGAGTTGTGGGTTTGATTATTCCTGCATTTTCCTTTTATGAATTTTGTCCACGTCATTATTAATTAACCACAACTTTACCTCCGTTCCGTTACCTACGGGGAATTTTGTCTTGAATCAATCTGGGCTCTTTCACAACACAAGCAAAATGATAATGGACTTGAAGTTCCCCACATATCCACTTTTTTAATCAAAACTAGCTGTTCCCCGAGACTCTGTCCGCATGATAATTTTCCTCTTGAAATTTTACCCAATTTTTTTTGCTATAAACCTTACGGAAATTGGTTCGTGCGGTTTGGAGTTATATAATCAAAAAGAAAAACCCGACTTATTTTTATATACTAGATGACATCCTGTCACAAAAGAAGGTGCTTAATAACACTTTAGGGTATGTATGTATCACTGCTATTTTCACAGTGAACTCTACAATCTACATAAAGAACACATTAACACCCTAAAGTGTTAATCACTTATGTTACAATCTGCATAAAAGGGGGCAATAGAACGTTACCACCTATGTTACACCCTGCATAAAAGGGGGCAATAGAACGTTACCACCTATGTTACACCCTGCATAAAAGGGGGCAATAGAACGTTACCATCTATTATAACATGGTTCTGCTCAATTCCAGGCAAGAGAAAATGATATCGGGTATGTACATGGGTGAGCTGGTACGGCTGGTCTTGGTCAAGTTTACCAAGATGGGTCTGCTCTTCGGAGGTCGGGGCTCGGACCTGCTGTTCGAGAGGGGGAGCTTCTACACAAAGTACGTCTCGGAGATCGAGTCGGACAAACCCGGGGACTACACCAACTGCATGGATATCTTGGAGGAACTGGGTAAGTTGGGGTATTGTTATTTTATTATATGTATTGTATTTATTATATGTATATATTCAATACATATATATTATACGCAACTCGCAACATAAGATTTTCTGCCAGTAATTTGAGCCCAAAACGAAACAAAAGTTACGTTAGTCTTAAAAAATATGTGACTACTTTACATTTTAACGACAGGTTTAAGGTATACTAATGCAATTTTGTTATCATATTAATTATTATCGAAGGCCTTAAATTTAAAATTTCATACCTCGTAGGCGCTTTATAGGTATGTAACGATGACTGGTACAAATTGTTTACCGTGATGAAATATCATGTCTTATTATCGCTATGAGGGTCTAAACAAAAATATTGTTGGTAGGTAGATGAAACGACGAAAACCTTTTATTTAGTAATTTTAAATAATTATTAGTCATAACCCCTCCTCCATTTGAATTATTTTTATCTTTCAAATAATGATAGTGAATCAAAATCAAAAAAGTAACATATCGATGTTTTGTTTAACTCCTAAACCGCTTACTGATGAAGTTTCTCATCTACAATTTATTTGAGAGATTCTCCAAACTTCATCTGTCAGAAAAGTTGCGAATAGCCTGTACGGGACTTATCAGGAAGTGTTGAAACAGGCCCTTAATTTTTTTATATCGCACAGAATACTCAATATCAAATACACTGTCCATCGGGAAATCCCTACAAATATGATTTTGTGGTTATAAAGCCGTCGCCTACAATATATCTCGTTTGTACTTCGTGGAGTAATGAGCGCGTACGAGGAATTGGAGTCAATTGATTTGTACATGCATTTCAGTTGATACTTTATTGCAGAGTGCACGTTACTGTGAACTGATTATACATATCTATTCCTCAACGTGTGTGTAACCTATACCTAGAGTAGTTGCATACTGTATTTTGACAGATAGTTTTCTTATTAGAACTTAACATATTGGAATAGATTTCCTACTTAAGAAGCTTTTCCGCACATAAAATGTTATCTGCGCAATTTTTTTATTCGCAAGTTTTTTAACACATTGAAATAAATTATAACAGTACCTATCTGCACTGGCGGGAAAAAATCGCTGTAAGGATAATTCTAAACTAGTGAAGTAATTTCTTGTAATAGTTGATATTATAATAATCATAAAAAACGGCTTATGTAATTAAAATATTATGCATATTTTATGCATCTTCTGACGATTCTACAAATACCAAATTAGAAGCAAAACAAAAGTGTGTATGTATACATAATGACTAGCACAAGTTATTTTCTCGGTAAATTATGATAAGGTTTTTAACGTATCTGGTCTGGTTTAAAGGTCATTTACGTAACGTAGATCCGCGTAAAACATTTTCCTCTGTTCGTCCATTTCAGACTTTGGACACATAACACTGGGTTAATTCGATAAAACTAGGATCATAGGTCACTTAAAACACAATCAAGACCACAGATCTAGACTACTTATACCTTTTTGACCTATAAAATTATTTGCAATATAAGTAGTATGAAAATTTTGATGAAACGTACCTCATAATAGTAAAGTTAACTTTAATTTTTCCGCAACTTCAAGGTTATTTTTTAGGTTATTATGAGTGTATAAAAAGTTTTTTGTTGCCTTAACAAGTCTCAATTTGATTTAACAATTATGTTACGAATACAAGATTCAAATATGTACCCAGTATTTTTTTTCGGCTGCAGCGCGACTCCTCTTCATTTTAAAGTCGCGCTGCAGCCGCACTACTAGCGTATAGCGACTGGCGACCTAATCTGACGACACCCTAGATTCGTGTATGATTATAGGTTATAAAGGCAAAAAGTTGCAACCTTCCCAATTTAAGCACGGGACAGCAACCAAAGAACTACACAATTACACTTACTATAAATGTTCCTATACAGTCTACGGAGCACTACAACCTTTTCCACGACTACTTGGTCTTAGGCACGCCAGAAGGTGCGTGCGGTCTGCTGCTTCAGAAGAACAGAAGGCCACTTTTAGTATACTTTAAAGACTTTAATATCTGTGTTATTCGTCAGGTCTGTCTCACGCGACGGAAGCGGACATGGCTGGCGTGCGTCACGTGTGCGAGTGCGTGTCGCGGCGCGCGG
The DNA here is from genome assembly GCA_026546445.1 of Cyclargus thomasi. NCBI lineage: Eukaryota > Metazoa > Arthropoda > Insecta > Lepidoptera > Lycaenidae > Cyclargus > Cyclargus thomasi. Next base: position 10,297 of record JAOTAV010014591.1, on the reverse strand, counting down.
CGCACCTTGTGTCGGCCGGCATGGCGACGCTGCTCAACAAGATGGCGGAGCCGCGCGTCACCATCGGCATCGACGGCTCCGTGTATCGCTTCCACCCACACTTCCACTCCCTCATGTGCGAGAAGATCGCGCAGCTCGCGAACCCCGGCATTGTGGTGAGTTTGCTTAATACTCTACAGATAGTTCAACTCAGTTGTGCGCGGTCTCATGTATGCTTGCGCTTGTGAATACGCAACTTTTATTCGTATGGCATTGACGCAGCAGGCGTCGCCCGAATAAACAAGGCTTACCCACACATAGGGCCTATGTGCAGTATAAAGTATTAACATTTTTATGAGTAACCGCATTATTTCTGTCGCTCCATATAAATTTGCTGTCTTCCTAAGAGGCTGCCGCCCCGCTCTGATGGGTTATTATTAACATTAAAATGAAAACGAGTAGAATCCAAGTACCTAGCTGTTATCTACTAAAGCTTATCGGCTGGGTACTCACAAAATATTATGATTTCGGGGTCGTTGGTTATGTACTGAAACTGAGTGGTCACAAATGTCACAGATAACCCGGCGAGCCCCCGGCTGATGTCACTAGTAAATAGGTTCAATGTTCACTAGATGTTCGATAATCCTGTTTCCAACTAAGATAATTTCAAAATTCTTGAAATTAAAAGTACCAATATAGCAGTCAAAGTCAAAGCCATGTATTCAAAGGGCACCTGATGTAATAGATACTGTGTTATCTTGCTCAGATTTTAAATCGTATTTAGTTTAATAACACTTATTTTTTCAATTAAATCTCTAATACTAGTTATATTACCATCATAATTATGAGTTATGCATTTAGGCATACTGGGACAGTGATATAATTTAGACCTATAACATCTTCATTTGCATAACATCGTCCATATAGCTGATGTCACAGGTTATCCGATCTGAGCGTGGACTCTGCCCGTCTTATTGCAGACTGTGTCAAGTTTATGTTTTGATAGACATTCTATCAATTATCTCGTAAGAAGCTTGCTGATATAAGTAGAAAATCTTAACATCTTCTTTGACTTCAGAATAAACGATGATGATTTTTAAGTAATAAGATTCATGATTGCGAACATATATACAATTTTCGACATATCTTACTTCAAGTCATATGTCGGGTATATGGGGAGTAAATGATAACAGATATACATGGAGTCCCACAGCCCAGATGTAGACAGAAACATAAGAGCAAATATATCACTTTTTTAAGAACGTCAGAATCATAGAACTTCGACGACATCTTAGAACCTCGGTCTTCGGCATTTGTAAAAAATTACATCTGCAGTTAACATTGGTATTAGGTTAAATGTCTTGCTAATTTGCAAAATTTTGTTTTCCAGTTCGACCTGATGTTGTCGGAAGACGGCAGCGGTCGCGGCGCGGCGCTAGTGGCGGCCGTGGCGTGCCGCGAGCGCTGCTAACCGCCGCGCGACTACAGTGTAGTGTCGATGAACTTTGCCATCCATTCTATGTACAGTATGTCTATATTGTATTATAATAGCTTAGGTCTCTAAGTCCAATAGTCGGTCCGGGCTGAGCCGCACAAACATCGTACAAGCCCCGTGATCGGACCACTTACACATTTCGCGTACTTACGGCGCGTTGATCGCGCCTTTGATATCGAATCGGTACCAAATATCTTATGTTCGTTTGTGAGTATACTTAGTAGGGAGTACCCGCTGTCAAACTGTGCAGTTGCAATGAGAAACTAGCTAAAGATTGTTATTTAGGTTTTAGATCGTAATCAATATAATTAGCTATTGCAAATTAAAAGTTGAGGCCCGTGTCCAACAGGTGGGTAGAGCCAAATTATGTGATATAAGATCATGGATGCAATGACATTTATTTTAGTACGAAAAATTTTATCGGCGGGTGAAACCTGCGTTAACAGATTGTATGCTAGCTCTCTGTTGGATAAGCCCCTCTCTTTAGATAAATAAATGAGTCTAGAAAATATTTGCACCTTCAAATAAGGGGCCGACAGGCAACTGAAGTTTTTTCTGTGTTTTGTGAAAATGCAATATGACTACATAATTTTACAATAGAATAGCAGCGTGTAAATTTAAGATAGACACTAAGATATTTACGAAAGAATCTAACGAAATATAACATTATGAGTACTTACGAGGTCCTTAGATTAGTCTAGTCAAAAAAAAATTAAAAGCTACTTAATAATTTGGGTCTGATATCACAGCGATCGTTTCGAAAGAAATTAACGAGACTGAAGCAGTACAAGCCATATTACGCCATCTGCTGCTTTTTAAATTTTAACGGATCTTAGTGTCAATCTTTGAGGTTATTAATCGTTTTTGATTTGAATTTAGACAACCGAAAGCCCCAAAAACACAAACGAAGTTTAGATTGTCATCAACAAAAAATGTTATAAAGTTTTATACGATTTTTGAACTATGGTATTGTATTATAAAAATATACTTTTATATGAAAAATTATTACGAGAGAACCCTATTATATTATATTTCCTAGAACACATTGTTTTTATAGGTATTAATTTGTATAAATGATGTATAAATTAACGGTGGAATGATTATTTTGTCGACACAGAAAAAATGTAGCAATAAATGTTTGAATCTCAATCTAATCTTGGATTGCAAAATGCTTGTTTACATTAGATTCATTGAATTTATCATTCCATTATTTGAACCTTGATAGTGATTTTTATAATGCTATTATAAATGAAAACTATTTCATAAAAATAAAATATGACTGTAGTATATTAAAATTTTTTAAAACCCTAATTAGTTTAGACGTTAGGCAATCAATGAAATCGCTTAGTATTTATTTTTGTTTAAATTCTAAAATTTTTACGTTGATAAAATCATATGAATGAATTCTGATTTTTGGTAAGCGAGTTATTATTTAACTGTGATAGAGCTAGGACTAAAATTCAATAGAAGTTGTTATGGTGTCCGGTATGCACCCTGTTTGGTCACAAGTTGTTCCGGTGTCCAGTATGCACCCTGTACAGTCACAAGCAAAACTGGCCTTCTAACCACCTAAGTTTATACAGAAAGAAATAATTCTTGAATTGCGTTTCTCAAAATATCTTACAGTGATGAATGTTGGTATATGATAGGTGTGAAATCTGAGACAGAGGTAACGCAGTTAAACCATCACACCAAATAGTTCCTAGTTGAAATAGGTGCATTTTATGTTAGGATTATTATGTTATGTATTGCATATAACATTATATTGTGTTGTTTATAAATTAAGTATAGTGTTATGACATTTTATGTTATTTATTTTCCTTTTATATATTGAATTTCCGTTCGCAACGCGCACAGAACGAATTTACAAAATTTCAAGGAAAAAACTCGCACTCAACGCTTCAGGCTTGCTTTTCAATATCGCTATATACAATACCGATATTACTTTATAGTGTAGTGACTAGTGTTATTATTTAATTGCTCAAATTTGATATTAATAGCGGAAGTTCGTTTCACATTATGTAAGCTAAATGCTACATTCCAAATATAATGCTGACTGGCCCGATAATCGATGTATGTTCGTATTTTGATTTAAAGCAAGCAGGCTTAATTTCATTACCTGTTTTTATTTAAATACGTTTTGCTGAGAGCACAATAATTGTGTCTTGAATTTTTCGTGTACAAAACCTTTATACTGCCTTTTTCGAAACTTATTCTATAATATTTAAAGAACACCACATTAAAATCAAAATACGATCGATATATATCGATGGATATCGATAATACAATTTAATGCTTAGTTCAAAACGGTCAGTAAATATGTATGTAAATATCATTAAAGAAATCTATAATGATATATTATACTAAAAACACATAATTAAAACATATCACAACAGCATTGCCTGAAGCTAATTATTTTCTAAATTATGTAAAGCGACAATGAAATGCAAAGAATGTTTTAGATTTAATACCAGTTTTAGATATCATAGAAGGTGTAGCTCCTTTAAGTAAGAGCTGTTAACAATGTTACTTATTTTCAATAATAAATATGTAAAAACTGATTTGCCTGGTTTCATTTACAGAATCTTTAATTTAATAATAACACATAATCAAAGTTCCCTTTTTGTTGTGATGGTGCTTTTAGTGCAAACAGCACAATATGGTCAATGAAAAGAACAAAGTGCATAAATTTGACAGAATTATTTTTTAAATATATATGAGTCATATAATACATTTATTCACTGGGAACAATCAATAAATACCATGTAATTTTACTGCATTTAATTATTATAATACAATATTTTTCAATTTAGTGCATGTGGTTAAAAAATATATACAATATATATTTATATGGCTTTATATTACGACTTCTATAGTAAATTTAAAAACACCCATCATCTAACATTTAAATTTTGGAAATATCATATTATTATCTTGTTAATTGTGAATACAAGATGAACTCTATTAATAATAAGTGGCTTAAAAATATTTCAAATAAAAATAACAGAACTCAGTGCTTTCATAAAGTTTCCATGGTAAAAAAGAGCTTTAACAGCCCTTCCTTACCCAAAATACAACCACTGGGTCATCTTATCAACTAATAGTGCAACCCTAATAACACAAAGAGAGCTAATAAATAATAACATTAAATTAAAAAGAAATGTCAAACATTGAGATTCCTAAACATGGTGAAACATATTTTTTCACTTACAATATATGTCACAGATAATTTCACTTACATAGGTCCTAGAAAAGTCTTTTTACACATGACAGGCACAGTCTGAACGAGACTTGGCGGGCCTATTTGAAGGTGCCAATCTTTTAGCAGTTGCTGTACCATATTGAATTCCAGAGCCAATCCTCTCAGGATCCAGTTCTCCAGTTTCAATCTTTGCTAAAATACTTTTAGAGCATCTTAAGAAAGCTTCCTCCACATTTTCCCCAGTCTTTGCACTGGTCTCCAAAAACATTAATTCTGAAAAATAAAAGTTTCATTAATTATAATTGGATCATTGCTCAGATCTTTTAATTTTATTAAAATAATAACTTTTTAACATTTATAAAGAACTAGCTTTTGCTCACAACTATGTCTGCATGAAACTTTATGAATTATTGCATTTTTTTTATAACTGCTTGGCCCTTACTGATTGTAGCATGATTTTTGTAGCCTCTTCATTTTTATAGTCTTCCTTGATAAACGGACTAACAAACACAAATAGTTTATGAGATTAGTGTGTTCAAACAAACTTTAGCTTTATATTATTATGTGTAGATTAATCCTAGTGGAACATTTAAAATTGTTTAATGCAAATTGCCTATTATAAAGCAACAGTGAGAAGTAGAATCATGCTTCTCAGAAGTTCAATTTACATTGCCAATAAATCATTTTTTATATGAAAAACAACACAGTGTTGTGTGTATAATATGATAAAATTATTTCCAATCTTACCAAGTGCTAATTAAATATGTATTGACGGTACACTAATAATAATTACATACCATTCTCTTGGGCAAATTGACTTGCTTCTGTAAATGTGACCTCCCTTGACTCTTCAACATCCTTCTTATTGCCGACCAGGAGAATAACGATGTTTGGACTGGCAAGAGTCCGAGCATCTCGCAACCAGTTTGCGAGAGCATTAAACGAATCCCGCGATGTAATGTCGTACACGAGTAGGGCTCCTGCCGCCCCCCTATAGTAAGATCTTGTGACGGAACGAAAGCGTTCCTGGCCAGCAGTATCCCATATTTGCAACTTTGTAGATTTACCACCAATGTTTATTATTTTTGATCCGAATTCAACGCCTATCGTGTGGCATCTGTCTTCCTTAACTGGAAAACATTATGATAACAATGTTAACTTCATCACAACTTGAAATAAGTATTATAACTTATGAGAACACTACCAACTTACATTTGTTCCCGATAAAATTGTTTAGGAGACTAGATTTTCCAGTTCCAGCACTTCCAATCACCAAAAATTTAAATAAAAATTCTGCAACAAGAAGACAAGCACGTAATTTAATTCTGGTGTCGTATACAAACAACTAGCAAGATTTAACAACAAAACAAAGGAAATACCATATGATTCAGACATTATGGTGCAAAACTATCATACAAATTCACTAAAATTCACAAACTTCCAATAATTGCAGGATAATCTGATTTATTCCCATAAAATATACATTCGTATCAACAAAATTTAGAAACGGATCCGAGGCCATATTATTTTGTAGGTGCCAATTTGTTGTCATAAGTGAATTGTCAACTTCAAAAACATTTTTTTTATTTATATGATGTTTTGGCTATAACCATGGTCAGTGTCAAGTAAAAGCGGGAAACCAATTTTCTTGTTCCAATAATCTTTAGCATCGTTGCAGACATTTCGTCAAGTCTAAAGTCTAGTCAGAGTAAAAATAAATCGGTTTAGTAAAGCGGTAGGAGCTTTACTAAAACTTGGATGGAGTTTTGGAGGAGAATACAAAATAGCACGTTTCTTTAAGTTGTCTCACTTGTCTACACTTGTACATAACAACGAATGTTTAATATTCGATATTCTACAATTATCACACATTAAACACCGAAATAACTCAAATTTAACAAAACATTCAACGTCACTCTCTGACATCCCCGCCAAAACCTTACTTGTTTACTTAAGTTAACCCATAAAAAAAAATTAAAAAACTTTTGACAGAAGTTTTGGCGGGACGTGAACAAGTGATGTTTTATTTTTGTATTTCTTCGCTAAATTTGTGTTATTACGGGTTTTAATGCATTATAGAGGTAGAATATCAACCATTATGTATTTCTTCTCATGCACAAGTGTGGGCAAGTGATACAACTTGAAGAATCGTGCTATTTTATGTATTCCTCCTAAACTCATCTGTAAATTGAAAATTTGAACAAACAACATTGGAAATTTTAGGAAAGCGTCTACCATTTTCCTAAATCGACTGACATGACTTTGACTAGTTTTTAGACTTGACAAAATATTGTGACGTTGCTAAAATTATTAGACCAAGAAAATTGTTTTCCCGCTTTTTTTCGACACTGGCCATGGTTATATAGCCATAGCACCATAAAAAAAGAAGAAAAAAAAGAACTTTTGACAGTTGACAGTGACAATGGTAGGATTGTTTACAAAAAATGTGTAAACCATAATCCTGATAGTTACTTAACTATACAATATTTTTAACCGCATATTATTAACCGCAAGATGTTAGCTAGAAGAGTGCTCCAAGGAAAAGTAAATTCTTTTTCATGATTTTTGCAAACTTTGCAGTTTAGATTTATGTTGCGTAATAAAAACAAATCAATTGTTATTTTAGAAATGGACTACCTCGCTTAATGTTTCTTCTGTGAGATACTTTTGGGAATACGTCAATATGATGTTTAATAAACCTGACCCCGAAAGAATCAAATTGGTAGGACCTGACCGAGCCTGCGCCGAATGGGTTCTTCGCAACGGTGGCAAGGTGGTATGGGCCGATGGAAAAACACTAGCAGATTATAATGCATTACCATCCGATACAAGTACAGTTCCAAAAATAGCAGAAATTGATGGAACTGATTCAGGCATATCACATTATGGCTTCCCTCACTTAAGTATGTTCTTATCAAGTGTAAAAAACTATTTTAATAAGTATCTGAAACAATTCATTCAATTTATTTTAATATTAATATTCTTTGTAGGTGGATGCACAAAGTTACGAAAAATTGTTCTGCACAATAATAAGTACATAGATGACAGAGCTATGAAAGGACTCTCACATGGGAAAGATTCACTATCCCAAGTTCAAGTCTCTGAATGTCAAAGTGTTACAGACCTAGGGGTAAAAGAAATTAAGGAACTCAAAAATCTTGAAACATTGGTTATATTTGGTCTATCTGGAGTAAATAATATAGACGAATGCAAGAAGTACTTGCAAAATTTCCTTCCCAAATGTAAGATATTAGGTAAATATTTTAGCAAAAATACATTAATAACAGCAGGTTAGGCTAGGCTACAAATAACATTAAATGTATTTTATATCTACATCAGATAGGATATTATAACGAGTTATTAAGTTCTTAAACATACCAGTTATACAAAATTCCACTTGTTACCTTAGTATACATTATAAAAATAATTTAAGATAGGATGAGGTAGACAGAAACACTTAATATCTTTTAACATCAACATTTAAAAATAATTCAATAATTTTTAATCCTGTAATATTATGTGCTAATATTAATTTATTCACAAATTACTAGCTACTTCTATCCTTGTAAGAAACATTAAATTTTATATTTAAATGCATTTACATTTTATGTCAGTGTAGTGTTATTTTGTTTCAGATGCTGCATAAGAAAAAAAATATTTTAAAAATGCTGTAGAGTATAAATGTGCTTTATCCATTGTCTGTTGTGTTGGTTTTTTCTTCACAATCATTTAGCTTTACCCACAGCTTCACTGACACTTTTGTAGCCATCCCGTGTGAGTAATTCTGCAAGCTCCGCTTTTATTTTCTCTACAACAGGGGGCCCGTGATATATCAAAGCCGTGTATATTTGCACAGCACTGGCACCTGCTAATATTTTTTCATAGGCATCCTGCCCTGTGAAGATGCCACCCACACCAATTATAGGAATTTTACCTGAAATAAGTCAAATATAATATTTATATTGTTTATTTACTATTAATGTAACATGTTATATTAAAGTTCTATTGTATGTTGTATAATATTTACCTTTTGTAAGTTTATAAACTGTTTTTATCATTGCAGTAGATTTTTGTGTTAATGGTTTTCCACTAAGACCTCCAGGTTCCCCAGAAAACTCTTGATTTTGTAAAAAAGGCCTTTCAATTGTTGTATTGGAAATAATCAATCCGTCTACTTTGGTGCCTTTGCTTGTGATGACTGAAACAATGTCCTTAATCTCCTCCATGGTTAGATCGGGAGCAAGTTTTAATAAAAGAGGTGGATTTCTATTTCTATCTTTGCTCAATGCAGATAATGTCTCATTGACAGGTTTTAAAAGCTGCTTTAATTCATCCTTGCTCTGCAATGACCTCAAACCTGGAGTGTTTGGGCTGTAAAAGTTTTAATGACTGAAATGTGTGTAATAAGCTTACCATAAAGTGACATAAAAAACATTATAGGTGACTTACCTGCTAATGTTTATGACAAAATAATCTGCTACATCTATAAATTGTTTGATTCCCTGGGTATAATCAGCAACTGCATCATTGGAAGTTTTGTTTTTACCCAGGTTTATTCCTAGTAGACCATTTTGAAGTAGTGCTTTATCTACATTCTCCATTTTTTTGTGCACCTCATGATGACCATCACTATTAAAGCCATATCTGTTAATAACAGCACTATCTTCTGGTAGTCTAAATACTCTTGGTTTTGGATTTCCTGGCTGAGGTTCTGGTGTAATGGATCCGACTTCAATCATAGAAAAACCCATATTTCTTAAACCCAAAACAGCATCACCCTGTTTATCAAATCCAGCTGCTATACCCAGTGGATTATCAAGTTCATAATTAAGAAGTTTTGTTTTCTGCAATTATTGTTTTTGTTATAGAATATACAACATTATACATATAATACAAGTTTACTTTTATAAAATATTAATGGAAATTAATTATAATAAACAAAAATGTATACTTACTAAAACCTTAGGATCATTGTAAGTTGAAGGAGGAAATAATCCTTTTTTTATAGCAAAAACACCAATGTTATGTGCCCATTCTGGATTCAATAATTGACTTATTGGTTGTAAGATGTTTGTATAATAACCTTTAAAATCTTTTTTGTAGTAGATGTACTGATATGATAGCGACCCACCCAACGCAAGATAACATAAAGATTTAATTTTTTTCTGGAATTATGAAACAACAATTATTATTTCATTTCTCTCTCTTGCAACTTAGTTCCATTCTAAGATCTCTTCAAAATAAAATAAATATTAATTGTCAATTTACTCTATAAAAAAAAGTTCCAATATATTTCTATGATCAGTGTTATAACTCTGAATTAGTTTAGAAAGGAGAAATAAATAATTTAAATATTTATTATTCTTGCAGTGACTTACGAGATTATTCTGCTTTCGGCTTATTGCTGACATATTTAACTTCCTTAAAAATAATTATTCAATGAGAATATAATGTGCAATTTCCTTTAATTATTTTATTTTGATTTTATTGTGGAAAACGATCGCCAGTGAAAACAAAATGTTTATTACACATAATATCTTCTTCTTTTATTTATTTATTTATTTATATGGCGCTTGGCTACAACCATGGCCAGTGTCAAGTAAAGGCGGGAAATCAATTTT
>JAOTAV010014580.1:0-25460 GCA_026546445.1 Cyclargus thomasi | reverse complement strand
TATTTATTTTCTCAGTGAATTAGGTACTGTCCTGTGCCATTCACTAATTTAAGAAGAAAAGTTTACAAATAAATACATTTTTTTTTAATTTTTAAATTACAATGCCTAACTTTTCATTCCAGTGTACCACCCGCTGCGCTACAACGCGTCGGCGGCGTCGCGCGGCGCGTGCGCGCGGTCGCCGTGCTCTCACCTGTGTCTGGCGGTGCCGGCGGGGCGGCGGTGCGCGTGCCCGGACGCTGCGGCGCCGCCGAAACGCGCCGCGGACATCGCGTGCGACGCGCCCGTTGAGCCGTCGCGCCCCGCACCCCGCGCCTGCCCCTGCCGCAACGGCGGCACGTGCTCTGTCGCTACGGACGGGTGAGTTATGCCATTAATGTCTTGCAAAATACCACCGTTTGCTGGGAAAATCTTTATTGCAAAGTGGCTTGTGTATTGCCAGTCTTTTAATGATGAAGAAAAGGAATAGGGTAGAGAATAGAAAAGTTTATGATGGCTTCCCGTTAAATTTTTTGAAAAAACACAGCGCCACGCTGTTTCAATCCTTAATATTTTACCATTTAATGTGAGGCCTTGATATTTTTCTGGTTTAACTGATTCATTTTGTCCGGCAAAATCCTACTCTCCCACGGCTCTCCTATCAATGCGTGTCCATGTAATGTACTTTAGATTTAAAGGCATTGGAACTTGGAACTTCTAGATATCTCCTTCTAGAAGGAAAATGACAAAAAAAAGTATTATTTTGCCATTTTCTTTTTCTTAATAATAATAGATGTCGCCGCTGATCAAATCGCGCTTACACGAGGTGGTGTGTTACAGTTGTTTAACTTTCAGTTTTGCCAATTTTTTGCTCTTTACTAAATAATAATAAAAATTCCTCCCCAGTACCGTGGAGTGCGTGTGCCCCGAGGGTCAGTCGGGCCCGGTGTGCGCGTCGGCGGCGGCGCGCGGGGCGGAGCGTGGCAGTAGCGCGGCGGTGCTGGTGCCGACGCTTCTCGTGCTGGTGCTGGCCGTGGCTGCCGCAGCCGCCTGGTTCGTCATACGGAAGAGACCCTTGTGAGTATAATAGCAGACCTAGACAGAAGTTGTCTTGCCGGTCATGGTTTGTGATTCTGAACTATTCTTGACAACACGCAAAAAAGTCTGTCATACCGACATACTTTTTTGTGTGTGTTCAAGAATGGTTGGTCGTTTGGGAGTTCGGTCACATGCACACAAGAATTTCATTGTATAATAAGCTATATTGAATTCTGTTACCTTTCAGCGGCAAGGGCGGTGCTCTGAGCAGCCTCGCATCATCGCAGAGCGTGTCGTTCCGCGCCGGCTCGAACGTAGAGTTCGGTCCAGCGGGGGCGGCGGGGGCGACGGGGGCGGGGAGTGCGGGTGGCGGTGCGGGAGCGACGGACGCGTACGCGCTGTCCGAGGGGCGCAAGGGGCGGGACTTCAGTAACCCGATGTATGAGGCGGTGACGCGCGGTGCTGCCGACGTCGAGCCCTTACGTGAGTATACGTCCAATTAAAAGAAGTTTATTCACAAGTATCAAAACAGGCCGAAATTACGCGACTGAATTTCATATGTTGCGTCGTCAGTTCGGAAGCGTGTCAACCATGTTTTATATGAATTTCATACAAAACATGACTGACACGCTGCCGAACTTCCGTAGGGCGGGGTTTCGGCGCAAGACGCAATTTCATGATGGTGTGTCATCCGTCATTTGAAATTCTTTGTAGGCGTAATGCCGAATTTCGACCGCGAAACTTCGGCTTAGTGTGATTAAAGTCACTCAAGTCAACATTCCGATACACGCTGCCAGCGGCCGCGACACAAAAAATCACATGAAATGCCACTTTATGACATCAAAAATACATTTCATTTTCTGACGACATTAGTCTAAGATAGCCATGACGTCGCTGTCTTATAGAGGCGTAGAACAAAATATAACTCATAGAGTACATCATAAAGTGGCGTTTTATTTGAGTTATTGTTTGTCGCGGTTGCCTGTCGCGTTGATCGAAATTGTACCTCTAGCACTGACATCTACTAAACGTGCCACAATTTATCTACAGCGGGCATCTACGAGGTGCCAGAGGAGTTGAAGCAGAAGGTGGTCTCAGCGGTGATATCGCCGTCGTCGAGTGAAACCCGCACGGCGCGCCGGCCGCGGGCGCTGGACCCCGCCACCGAAACCACGGCCGACACCGCCCAGCTCGTCCGAGAAGACCCCGCCTGCTAGCACTGGGCTCGACGCTACTAGCTCGCGTCCAGCTTGCTAGTAGCTAGCGCTTGCGGAAAGAAGCTACTAGCAACTGGTCGCGTCCAGCTTGCTAGTAGCTAGGGCCTACAGTAGCAATAACTAGCAATCTTACTAGCGCTTGCGTCAAACGCCGGGGCTACTAGCACCTAGCGTGCTTATTGCACCTTAACAAGACTGCAAGCGTTAGCGAAACTACTGATCTAACATTAATGATCTTATCTTTAAAAGTGTAAACAGAATTCTTTTAGAAATATATATCTGTATAGTGCAGTTAGCCGACGCTAGGTTTTAGACGTGCGATCAGAGTTATGTTTACATTTTTAGGTTATGTTTAAACGACCAATAATGCTAGTGCTCCCGGATAGTCTTAATATCACATAAAACAATCACAACAAATAGTCTGAGTGCATAGTACTAGTATTTTCATAGGACAACAGATAAGCACTCAAATGGCATGAGGTGTATATATGTAGGTGGCGCTGGAGAAGCCCATAGGTAATATATATCGAGCATGTACTCGTAAGACGTAGAAGAGTGTGACTGACTGGAAAACATCCATCTAAAGCGCATCGGATTGAGTGTTTAAGATTTCCTTCACATTAGATTGTAGCGCAGATGGCAGCTAATCTTTTAGTATAGAAGTCACGTTGCTAAAAACTAATGGCGACCAAATGTGAATGCACTCGATAAATGAAGACGTAAGTGGATAAAATGGATAACTAACATTTTACAACATTCCAGTAAATGCATATTTTTTTCCATAAAATTGTGATAAATCTTGTTATTTTGCGATTTCATCATCTAGCTTGTCTATCTAGATATCCATTAAATCCATATTATTTTAATTTCAAACCACTTTTTCTGGTCCTAAAGCGTCCATTTATGCAGAAATCCGGCAATTTTTTAGATGTTACTTACCCGCTTCTTACACTTGTGTCTTCAAATACTCTTATGGGTATTTGCTCGATGTTAAAGTCCCTCGTAGTAGCTATTACGACTGATGTAATTAGTACTGTTACGAAGAATTGTTTCCTGCGTGTTACATTTTATATCTACGACGCCGTATATTTGTATAGAGCATAATTCTAACTCGTGTTAATCATTTGATATTTTATTGTTTTATATTTTACGTTGTTTTTCCTGTTCTTTCGCTTCGGTTGTACTTATAGTCAGTATTCTTCTTGAAGTTGTGAAATATCATATCATAGTGTACATCGTCGTTATAAAGAATTTATTACTCTGTGTTTTTTCTAAAGTTAACTTGCGAACGGAAGTTAGCGAGTACATAAGCTAGGGATCGTGTCCTCCGGGACGGTAGGGTTTTAGGTTTTTGACAATAAGCAAAATACTATGTAGAGAATAACTTATTTATTTCGTTATTAGGAGTATGTAAAATATAGCTATGTTGTGTTTTAAATTGTCTACGATATTCTGATCGCAACGGTTTGCCATATGTGTGGAAGGTTTCGTTCGGGGAGGTCATACGACGTAATAACAGAGGGCAGCACCGATCACGACAATACAACACGCTCACATTCACTAGTCATTTGACCTTGATAAAGAAATGTAAAAAAAAACATAACAAAATGTCCAAAAACAGCAACAGACAACTAGCTACAACATCGACGTTTGTATCGGGTAACAATTGGCTAGTTTTCTGTTGCTGTTTTTAAGACATTTTGTTGTTTTTTTTTACATTTCTTTATCTATGTCAAATGTCTGATTAATGTGACCGTGTTGTAGTGATGTCCCCTCAGGGTCTCACGGTGATTCTGTGATATGTTCCGTTGTATGACTCCGCGGATTAACGATTATATAGTGTTTGTAAATATGTGCGTGTCTCATGTGCATCGTGTCCAAATTTTTTATCGTTTTATCGTGATACGTTTTATATAATTTTACACCTCGAGAGTGACTTACATCACATAAACTTTTTTAATAAATGACAAATGGAATATATAAGAGATATAAATATATGAATGTATAAAATGTCAATATAAATAAGAGGAGATATTTTTGTATTGGTTTACTGTAAGTTCCATGTGAAATCAAATTGAGAATATTGTATAATAAAATGAATTATAAAACTGTTAATTCGTTTATTTCATTTACGCCATATTTATATCTGCTGACTTTCGTTTTGTTCCAAAAATAATACATTTATTTAAAGACGTAAGTGGATCAGGCAGATAACTAACATTTTACAACATTCCTGTAAATGCTCATTTGTTTCCATAAAATTTTGATAAATCTTGTAGTTTTGCAATTTCATTATCTAGCTTGTCTATCTAGCTATACTATATCACACATATAATAAATCCACATCATTTTAATTTCAAACTATTCTTCTCGTCGCAAGGAGTCTATTTATGCAAAATTCGTTAGTTTTTTAAAATATTAGTTACCGTTTCTTTCACTTAAACATTCTCTATGACTTAAATGACTTCAATGGTTATCAAGCAAATGCCAACTTGCACTCAACCGATTTTTTTATGTTTGAATAGAGAAGTTGAAAGCACAAATAGTTCGATTTGACGACACATAGCTAGATCAATATAGTCCTCCTTATCGATTTCGATTTGAGCCCTTTGAGCCCTTAATATGTGACTTGGAAGGCCGAAGATTGTTTAAATGTCCTATCACATGCGTTACATTAGAGTTGACCGGCGGAGTTATATCATATAAAAATAATTGGTCTATGGTTATATGTAAGGGTGTAGGAAGGCTTAAGTCTCTCATTACGCAATTGGCGATTTGCGTGGAGCCGGTCATGCTCAGACTTCCTAACCCTGCTATAGGTTATAGATCGCCAAGATGACGTCCTAGTGGTAAGTTTTCCCAATGTGCATGGTCCAAAGCATAGACGTTCAAGTGTCTTTTGAGAGCATCCTTATATCGCAGATATGTACCCCATGCTTGCGTTTACCTTCTGCCAAATCTGCATAGACGATGGTTTTAGGCAGACGAGATTCATCCATGCGAAGAACGTGCCCGCACCATCTAATTTACTTCTGCATCAGTAAAGCTTCTATGCCATATTTCTCGGCGCGACGAAGGACCTCATTATTAGTCACATGGTCCTGCCACTTGATTCCAATAATTGATGTTAGACATCTAAGGTAAAAGGTGTCTAGTTTCTCTATGCCTGATTTATAGAGTCTTATATCTAGTCTTATATCTAACTCCATATAAGAGAAGATAGTAAGTCGCTCAAAATCAGCAGCAATTTATTTATTTTTTATTTTTATTTTATTAAGGAATAAATTCATTGGTAATCATGATTATGCTATAAAACTAATTAATTTCTAAGCACTATAAATATGTTCTCACAATTAGAATTCTAAATATAAGGAAAATATGCTTTACAAAAAATCTATAAAATATACAAAATAGGCTTAACAATAATATTGTCAATTTAAAAATCAATGTAATCAATTTAAAAGGAGTGTGCTTTTAGATTTCATATTTTAGAAATTGACAATGATAATTTTCTTTTACAATTAGTGCAAGTTGCTTAAGCAATATTAGTAACAGTACTAGCACTCCTATTGTGAAGCCAACAGTTAATTAGCAGCACCAAACCAATTTTTGATAATTAATTTTCTGATAATTTCGGCAGATGAATTAAAAATGTCTATGTCATGATTTTTACTCTAATCATTTATGCAAGCAGGCGTTCTTATGAAAAAAGAGTTGTTTCTATAGCTGGAATGGAAAAAGGAATATAAAAGGGAAGGTAAGAGCAGATTCTGGGTGAGCGTGATGGGATTTTAAAGTTAAGTTTAAATAAAGGAAGAGGGGAATCTATCTGATCTGCGCAATATTTATTAAGATGCAAATGTCAGCTACTTGACGTCTAATATGCAGGTGTAATATATGATACCTTTTGCATCTCAAGTCATAGTCAGTATTAGATGTTCCACATTTATATTGAAGGAATCTCATAAATCTTTTCTGAATACATTACTGCCTATTAACATGAATAGTATAATGCGGGGTCTTCATTCTATATATGCCATTTTTCATATGAATCGATATGAAAAATTTAGCTTTATACAATCATAAGAGCAACTTTAATGCATTTTGGCACACTTTCTTAAGTACAAATCGTGGTACTTATGCCTATGCGATTACTAATAGGAGTAAAAGCCAATATACCATGTGTTCAAACAATGTTAAATGAAGTTCCTAATGATTGTGATTATATAACTATTAACACACATGATCGGGCGTTGGCAAAACAATGGTACAAGGAGCACATACATTTAAGCAACGTTTTGATAGTGTTAGGAGAAAACAAAAAAATTATAAAATAGGACAGAATTTAAAGGACCGTATACAATATTTAATAGACTACCTAATGATCGCTTTGTTTTGAGAGGTATCGGTAACTTACGGGTTATAACAGTAGCAAAAGAAAAGTTACGGCTTTGGCCGGGAGAGTGTATTAATGAAAGCATTGCGGTAGAGGATGCTATTAATCAATAAACTTTTTTATTGAAATTGATAGTATTTGAATCTATTTTTTTTTCTTTATTGTCTTTCAAGTTGCACAGAATTACATGCTATTATTGACAATACTGTATATATTATTAACAGTAGTGTCATAGCACGTGATAGCACGGAGAAGGCCTGGAACTGAAAGATTATAATACTATCATTCAAGCGAAGCGTGATAAATTGTACAAAATTTAATTTATAAGGTTCTTCACAAAATTGTGGCAAATAGCATAGACAAATTATTTTATATGGTATAATTTCTCTATGCAAATAATTACGTTTTAAAGCCTTTGTACTCTTTTAGTGTTGTTTACAAACTTATATTTATCTGAATTATCAACCTTGTAATATAATATTCAATTACGAGATTTTGTTTAAATGGTTTTAGAATTATAGTTATGTTTACAATGTAATAGATGTTAATATTTGATTGTGTATAATACAGAAATAAATACGTTTGACTTTTTACAGGAAATAATAAAAGTTATACTGATCTTGTTTTGATTGGTTGCTAATAAGGTTTAGCCAATGGACGGAAAAATTTCCTATCCGTATGAAAACCGCTGCATAAAAAAGGCCTTCAGGACTAATTTGACACATTTTTACAGGAAGCAACAGTGCAGATCATAAGTTAAGTATTTTTCTATTGTAATTTTACTGTCCGCCATATTTATTGTATGTGTTTCCATGTGCTTATCAAGTTATTAATGCTCCAAATTTTCATTTTAATTTTCCAACGTTATTGTATTTTTGTGTAATTTTTAATAATAGCATTTAATTGTAATGGCTGGAATATTGTATTTGTATACTGAAATTGTAATTTGTTATGTTAAAAAGATTAATAATTCCCACCGAGTTTCTTTCGCCGGTTATTCTCGGCTGGGTCGTCACCGAACCGTTGTAGGGCACTTATGTAACTATGAAATATATTTTATCGCTTACAGTTTTTTTATTTAACTACCTTCATTTCTAATGACCTAATCCTTCATGTTGATTTTTTGCATTAATTTAAGTCATCAGTTGGTTGTCTGTTTGTATTTGTCACGAGTGCATTTATCAACAATATGAAACTATTTGACGACCTTTGTGGCGCATTGGTTGAGCACTTTTGTAGCTCACGCCGGGGGTCGTGGGTTCGAATCCCGCCGACCGAACAAAGTTTTTCATTAAAGTGTTTCCGATCTGGCATATTCCTGTAAAATTATAAATAATACTGTCGATGTTCCTGAATTAAGTCAATATAATTTTAATACACCAATCCGACATTTTCGTAACTTTATGTCACTTATAACACCTCGCAACTCTTTTGTGTGTGAGTCTAGCGCCCAACTTAATATTTTTATTATCAATCAGAATCACGTTGAAGATATATTTTCTCTAAAACCTTTTAAAATTCGAAAGCTGTTAACGGATACATATTTCTCAAGTGAACAAGCCGCATTAAATTACACAAAACATCTGATAATTTCTATTATTTTTATTTTTTACCTTACAAATTATTATTTTTTACTTATCGTTTTTGCATTGCTATTTTTTTACCCAATTTGGTTTTCTTTAGGTTGAGTTTATCACTGTTTAAATTAAGTTACACCATTGTTTAAAATCAGTTTAAGATAAGTTATAGCAACGCATATTTTGTTTTCACTCTGCTTTGTTTTTTAATTCTAACTATAAGTGGAAGCTTGTTACTGGCTCTAAGTTTTGTAGTTATTTTATGTATATTATGTAGCTGTAAGTTATACATCACATCGCATCCACATCCATTTGTTTGAATGATTTGATACAATTTGACCTCCCCACTAGAAATCGTGAAACTGAACGTCTCAAATATTATATGATGTAAACATCATATAATTTTTAAGGCAGATCATTAATGGATATGAAAGGTATATTTTAATTAATATGGGTGACGGACATTATAATTGGAGATTTGCTGTCGTACAAGAAAATCTTTGGATTTTATATTACAATTGTAAATGTCCAGATTTCGAAATGAAGGTGACAACAGGTTGTTACAGATTTTGTTCGCTAGATAATTGAAACATCCCCTGAAAGGGGTCAAGTGATGGTGTGGAGTGACCATGAGATCAGCAGATCGCCTGGTTGTGATGGTCAGCTGTTTATTACAAGCCCATTTTAGTTTATGACATAGATAGGAAGAAGTTTTAGATTTACCACAATAAACAAAAGGATAGCGAAGTGAAGCTGACTGCGACTATCCATCCTGAGCCACTTCAAGTCATTTATATATGGCGACACGTGAGCGCATCGTGGAACATCATAACAGAATCTTGCACAGTTTCAGTTTCTTACATGCACATTAATTATTATATATCGATAGAAGATATGGGGAGAATGTCATGCAATAATAAATATAACTCAATCAAAAATTACATTTAATATGTCATACTAAGCCACAACACACAAAAATACGATTAAGACAAAAAAAAATTATAAATAAACAGTAACAATTATTAATACTATTTAAATAGATTTCAAGATGTCAATTTATTAATAATTATCAAAATTACTGAGAATTTTTGATTTAAAATTATTCAAACTATCATGATTTATGTCCAGCTCCTCAATTATCAACGATAATTCATAGTATGCTTGAGACATTCTAGTAATTGGGCAGTTTCTCCCTAACTTACATTTATACACGGGAAACCTGAATGTCTTTACTCGTTTTCTCCGCATTCTAAACAATAATTTTTTTCTTCAATTTTATTGTAGACGAGTTTATACTTTATGCAAAAATGTCATGTCTAGAAGCCGTCTTTGCGACTCCAGTGATGTAAGGTGCAAGTGTCTCACTATATGAAGAGTTTACCAGAAAAAAATCATGATAAGTATCCTAATCGTTTAGCACCAAAAAGTAAGATTTTGTACCAACGCCTACCATGGTTCAGAAGGTGCTAATGGAACTGCTTATTCCTTAAAGATTTTGGCGTTGCCTTAAGAACCCAAAGTATACGCTACTAAGCAAATTATATCAATCATCATCATCGTCATAGCTACTATGGCTTTTTCACCAACCCACCACCATTCAAGATATTTATTCTGTCGCTTGTTGTTTTAAGGCGCGCTACATACCTTAGCCTCCAACGATGCCGACATTTGTCGATAACATTTTGTCGGTGAGCTAGGTTGTTGGCTTCACTTACAAGATACGTGTCAGCGGCACAAGCCTGCTGGCGGCTAAGGTCTGCATTGTCATCAGAGCGCTAAATGTACGTAGAACGACCAAAATAATTGGGAGGGTTTTGCTAATAAAACCAAATGGTGTTCCCGATATAAGATCTTATTAACTGTCCCACATAATATGTTTTGTTATGATATAAAGGTGCTAAGGGAGCACGCGCGGTGCTTGCTGATTATGAACGCGAACTGACGGTAAAGTGCATTGTTAGGTAAAAATGTTGCGGTGTGATTTATAACACCGTACAATAAAATAAATTACATTCAAAAATAGTTATACCCCGCGGCGACACCCGTGGCTTAGTCGAGATTAAAAAGTACTCTATGTGCTAAATGCCGAATTTCATCGAATTCGTTCAGTCTTTTAAACATAAAGAAGTAACAAACATCACACTCACAAATCCACAAACTTTTGAATTTATAATATTAGTAAGATAATATATTTGCCGTGGGGGAGCCACGCATTGGTCTATGATGGCACTTTACATGTAATTTAGGTTCACGTTATTTCCCGCTAGAGGGCGCTATATTTAAGAAAGACAAGGATATAATTTATTTGAATTATCTTTAAAAATCCATGGATAGGGCTATTTAAAGGCTGTAGATATTTTAAGCATACATACAAATTCATACAATACAATAAATAGGTAAACCAACTTGAAGCGTGGGAAGTGGAAAAGCTAGATATATTTCTGCCAGTTACGTACACTCGAAAGTGGTTAAATTCGATACCTATGAACTTTCATAGAGGAATTAATTGGTCTACAGTACTATGAATTAGATTACTTCGTACAAAAATTATAGATTATATTTTTAACAATAAATAAGACTCGATAAATGCTCCGAGATAATATTTTCTCAGTCAACTTCCGCCTAGTCCGTTTAGATCGGGAAGTATTTGGCCCATGGGGGGAAGATTCGGTCAGTTTCGAATAACGCAGCTGCTGTCTAAAAATATTCAAACAATCGTGGTACCAATTTTCATTATTATAATTGGCAACACGATTACGATCGGTCAGAGCAGTAGCCCGAGGAGGAGAAGGAGAAACATGTTTCGGCACGAATAGGGCGGCTTGAATGGAGAGATACAATTGCCCCAGAGAAAACTGGCACGATGCATGAAACAACTATAGCTGCGAGTGAGTTTACTGGAGGTGTCGTCGAATGAGTGAGTTTACCGGAGGCCTGGCCTGAGACTTGACTGGTGAAATTTTAAATGTAACTTTATTAACTATTCCTTTTAACTATTTCCTGACATTGAAAGACTCGTGATCAGTCTTTCCTGACCAAAATGATGGACTGGTTGGTGGTTCCGATTTTTATTAAAAACATTTATTATTTCCCATGGTAGAAGTTCTCTTGTAGAGTTCGCCGCTCTCTATACCGCAAAAAGAAAAATAAATGTTACATCCATGTGACATCTTTAAAAACTGACACTAGACAGTGACGTTAAAAATAACAATCTGTCACCAAAAATTAAAAATAGTTCGGTAATATTTGTTTCTTTCATTCTAAATAAACTTTACATTTAAAATAAAATAATTCGCAATTTTATCACGAATTTCTGGTAAAATAAATTTTCTTAAACATAGTGATTCTGCTAAAACAAAGAGTACATACGAATAACAAATAATATTAAGTTCCATGTTGTTTTCCTACGTTATATAATTTGTGTTGTGTTGAACTAATTGTGTAACCAGTTATCAGATAAACGGGCATAAGTCACATCAATTATATGCGCCAATAATATCTTACGCTGATTATTCATTCATTATAATAATTGAGTCCGAATCGAGCGGCTGTCATTTTGAAAGTAAATATTGATTTTCGCTAATCAGCTGTTCAGTTATTTAAATTTATACAAACCAAATTTAACAGTTAATTGAAATTAACCTCTCAAAAAATCTTATGAATATTTATCCTTTTCATTGCTCACAAGGTGTTTAGCGGGTGTACGGGAGTAACGAAGTGACGTTTAAGAGGAGTGTCATCGATTCGGCGATAATGTCAGCGGTGTCACCGATTACTATGTTGATAAGCCGCTCAGTGGCGAGCGGCAGTCGTGTGTTGAGTAGCGGTGCGGCGAGGACCGACGCGGACGTGGCGTACTTGGCGGCGAGGACGAACCTAGTGAAGCACCGAACCATGGCGTCCCGCGCGGTGAGCCTCGAGAATATGAACCCCAACTTCATCAAGTTGGAGTACGCGGTGCGCGGTCCGCTCGTCATCCGCGCCGCCGAAATCGAGAAGGAGTTGGAAAAGGTAACTACTATATATAAAGGTAACTACTATTATTGATCACGGTCGATATATTCGCCGTTTAACGCGTTAATTCGTAGCAATTTGCTAATGTCGGCTCCCAGTTTTGGCTTCATAGCTGATGAAGCCAAAACAAACTTCCTGTCAACAGATCAGTAACTAATCTACTGGTATTATCTGGTATACATAGATAAGGTCCTACATAGTTCAGTTTCACATGTATTCTACATGAACTATATAGGACTATTTTATCCAGTGCAATATATTAGTAATATATTTGTTTATAATATAAGTCCTTATTGACCTTGAACTTCAGATTAATAAGTGTTGACAGCGTTTCAGATGTAAAATGTTGTGTTTACTGCATAAATATTCATAGGATGTAATGTGCAAGTAATGTGAGAACAATTTATAAGGATTAATAACTTTAATATATATAATATTATTATAATATTATGAAATTATGCAGATCTCATTAGAAATTGCTAGGTTAGGAACTGCAAGATTGTTTGACTATAAGCTTTTAATTAATACCAAATTTTAATTCAGATTGTTTCATTTAGTCACCAGAAACTTTTTGTTGTATAAAAATTAGTTAGAAGGGTTATTCTTCTAATATAATAATATTTATTTACAACTTTTTAAAATTCATTTGCTTAACTAAATTTTTGGCCTAATTTGAGCTCCCTAAACATTTTAACTATGAAAGTAAAATATATAGTAATAAAAACAAAAGCTTTAACTTTATATCTTTCACGTGTTACATAGAACCTGTTTTGCCTAATAGTAACTTTATGATATAAGGATATTGCACAATATTTTAACATAATAAAATTTACAATAATGTGGATTAAAATTTCATGGTTTCAATACTATTAAAAACTTACTTAATGACAAGAGGTTTTTCTAATCAATTATACAATAACAATGGTGTTTGCACTTTTATGTAGGTCTTATACTGATATTATTATATAAGATATTAATTTATCAAGATTATCTCTATATAAAATAAACTCATCTTTATACTATCATAAAAATGTCTATGTAATCTTAAGTAAGTTCATATTATAAAGGCCCTTAATTTCAAAAAAAAAAATTCTCTTTAGACACATTTGCAACTCACTTAGTCAAAAAGATCATCCAACCCTTATCTTGGCCTGACAAACATAATTTAAAGTTACTTTTAATACTTAAAAGCTTTATGATTTACACATGATAGGCATACTACATTTTTAATATTTAAATTATCTATATATTAGTTAATACGCAAGCAGAAAACTGTGTATTTCATGCTTTTACATCTATGCATAGTTATTTCGTAAACAGCCATTACAAACTATGAGTAGATGTAAAAGCATGAAATTTCTCCTAGCTATAGTTGATGTGGAGAAGGAGCGTGGAATATCAATATTATTTTAAAATATGCACTAACAAAACCAAGCCCTAAAAAATTAATTAAAAATAATCACAGACTTTTGTGCGACCACAGAGCGACCTCTAGCTATAATTATTGCCAAAGTAACTGACATGCACTACATTTAGTTCTGTTGGGTCACCTATGTGGTAACTCTCTGGACAATTGGTTAATATGTTGCAATTAATACTGTTACTAAACTGACTAGTTTAATATGTGTCATTTGCTAGTGACATTTTTGGATATATAATCATTATTACCATATGAGATGTGATCAAACCATACTAATAATATAAATGCGAAAGTGTATTTGGCTCTTCACGCTCAAACCACTTAACCGATTTGCAATTTAGTAAGGAAGATACTTTTGAGTCCAATGGGGAAGAATGTATCATGATATTTTTTATCTGTATTGTTTCTAACATTTTGAATATACAAAATAGTTAGTAACCTTGACCTTCATGAAATGCATTGTCTTTACAAAATAAATGAGCTACTGTTTTATATATAATTATGTTTTGTCACTTGTCAAATCTTAGGTACTAAGACTAGTGTCTTAGAACCATTTCTATAGTGTACTGATTTGTGAGTTTGGCTATCTGACTCTATTTTAGTGACTAACATAATCTTGAAATCTAGGTTTATGGGTGTGTAATTTTAGTTGGTTTAGGTTATACATGTAGGTCCGTCAACGGGCTCTCTTTCAATTTGCCCTATTATACATTCCTTTTAGCTATCAGGAAACTTAGTAAAAATGGGTTATATGTGGTAATTTATTATGAGTTCATTAAGTGTAAGAAGTAATGTAAGTTATCATTATTATTATAGTAATTAGCATCATAAGTCCACAGTAATCTAGTAACACAGTCCTAACATTATCTTAAGGTCAACACAAGTGTAGTGGGTCTCTATGCTACAGACATATAACAGCTGTGCTGTTACGTTATCAATTGACAAGTCTTGAATGACAAACACAATTATTATTATCAATAAACGCGTCGGTTCTAAAAAGGGTTATTTATATATGTGTAATGCATAATATAGGTTTAGTTTTTTTCTGTATAGGATTCTGCAAAGTCCCGAATGATTAAATATGGCTGGCTAAAGATTATTAAACACTTCTTACAATATACTTCATAGTCCAAGGTTATCTCTGTATCATTTTTAATCTCGCAAATATTTATTTTTACAATAACAAGTTACAGTTTCCTAATAAAAGTTTCACACGGCACCATTAAATACCTACTTATTGCTCATATTTTGTCCTTTTTTGTTTTATTTTGCTGAGTAGTGTTTAAAATATTTAAGTTACAATTCAATCGATACTGGCAGAAATTCACATTTAATACTAATAGGAAAAAAACTAGTGAGGAAGGGTTTTATTATTCTTTCTTCACAAACATAGAAGTAAGGAAATTTATATAGCCTAATTATGTCCTAGGACAACAGGGGACTAAACAAGGTTTTGGGGTTTGACCGTGTTCTATTACAATAGGGATGTCGACAAGGTCAATAATTCTTTAATTAAAAAAAAAACAATAAAAAGTTAAATTTCATCTTAATAACTTCTATATATTTTTTGTAATAAGCCTTCAAAGTTGGACAGGCAAGTCATTTTTTTTATTACTACATTTTTTTATATACCATTCTATAAATTAGATAATTAACAACAACTATTGCTATGAAACCACTATCATGAAAGCAATATTTAACATCATTATTGAACAGAGTCTTTCCGTTTTAGGAAGGTTGATTTTATGTGATTTTTAAATTGCCATATCTTTGAGACAATTTAAGCTATCGTTGTCATTCTTTCACCAATATTTCTATTTTTGGGACGTCGTTTATAACCAATAACAATAAAAAATAGTCGATTAGCCTATTCATGTTGCCGGAGGACATTTCTATTACATATCAATATCAACAGCTTGGTCACTGAACATTTAGAAAAATTAGCTAATTTAATCTATTGTAAAAGAAACGCAAGATTTGATTGGATGAAAACATTACTATTCTCTTGATCCAACTAAATAATACAATAATCAACGGCTATAATTGATAAGTGCAATTGCTGTATACACCAATTTACTACTGTCCTATTAGAGTAACTGCCAGGTATCTCCCCGCGTGGTATACATTGTCTGGCCATCTGCCAAATATGGATATGGGAACTGCTGAAGGAAATGCCGTTATGCCGTGGGAGAGCCATGCTTCTGCACGAATGGGCCGGCTAGACCGGGATGATACCGCGGCCTCAATGAAAACTGAAGTGAAACGGCGTTGTGCTGTGTTTCGTTCAGTGAGTGAGTTTACCGGTAGCAAAACTTCCCTAATCCATATTCCCAGACCCTATTCCCTCATAGAGGCCGGCAACGCACCTGCGACTCTTCGGATGTCGCGATTGTCCATGGGCGACGACAGTTGCTTTCCATCTTTCTCGCTCGCTTGCCCCCTTTATTCATAAAAAAATGCAACTGTGTAGGCACGACGTGTACTGTGACATGTGTTAAGACATTGTGATAAGAAAAAAATAATTTCTAAGGTAAAAAGTAGTCTAATTATCTATATTGGATAATGCTACATGCCACATGCTTATTGTAGCTTGACCAAAACCTATGCACTGCACCCTAAACATGGACGGGGCGGGGCCGGGTAAGAATACTAGCGCCGTCAGCGTTGACGGTCAACTGACAGAGTACCGCGGCCTGTAGCCATGGTGACCCTCCCCCGACGCGCCGCGCTCATAACACACCCAAGTCGAGTTATAGCACTTGTAGTCAAACTTTACAAAGGGAATTTTCTGTATCTTTGGACCGTATTCTTCTGGTTTGACTAACTGGGTATTCTTGCAGGGCGCGCAGAAACCGTTCAAGCGGGTAATCAAGGCCAACATCGGAGATGCTCATGCCATGGGACAAGTGCCCATAACCTTTATTAGACAGGTGAGTCCAATAATCCACATTTTGCCTCACTTCGATCCTATGAAGAGACGTCCCGGGATCATTATGGACGTCCAGCAGCTGGAAGTCCTGCACAGACGAAGGTTAAACCTACAACCCCCGATATTACTTCAAAGCCCTTATCTCGTTTTCTTTCGATCTAATTCGTTGCGACTCCGTAGATATCTCAATTTGTCTCTTTTCTACTTTATATAGATAGATAATAGGGTTTTCGTCAGGAATAGGCATGTCGACAAGCTCAAAAGTTCGGTAATTTTTAAAATAAAATTAAGATATAATAGTAAAAAAATAAGTATCTCTCAAATTTCAACTTAATAACTTTTATATATTTTTTGTAATAAGCCTTCAAAGTTGGGCAGGCAAGTCCATTTTTAGTACTAAATTTTAAAATATTTATATACCATTTGATAATATAGGTAATTAACAAAAATTTTTGTTATTAAACCACTCTCAGGAAAGCAATATTTAACATAGTTATCGAACAAAGTCTTACCGCGGTGCGTACAAACTACCTAGAGGTGACGTCATAACTATAACATAACGGTATCATTTTGTGTGGAGCGTTTTAGGAAGGTCAATTTTATGTGATTTTTAAACTATCATTTCTTCGAGACAATTTAAGCTATCGAATTCATTCTGTAACCAATATTTATATTTTTTGGTCGTCTTTTATAAACAATTATAATAAAAAAATATTCGACTAGCCTATTGTGGTGGTCCATGGTGGGCCAGTTGCCTCTTAAAGATGTAAAAGTAATTGTCGAAAACACACCAAAAGGTAATTTATGTATGCTCGATGCTGTAAATCCCAAAGCTAACCGACCAAGCCAGATTAGCATTTGCTGATAAAAATACACATCCATGCCACCAGCTGGTTGTATTCTGACATCCATAGGCCAATCTTCAACCTTTCGATCCTCGCGTCCTAATTAACCTATGGCTTAATCCAGCCATATTTTCTGGAATGACATGTAATCCTCAATATCCCTTACTCTAGGTGTTGGCGTGCACCGTCCTCCCCGAGCTGCTGAAGACCAGCGACTTCCCGGCCGACGTCAAGCAGCGCGCCTGCGACCTCATGAGCGGTCTCGGGTGAGTCGCCTGTGCGGTTATGGTGCCCTGGTACTTTGATATCTTGCGGTGACGACGGGAGTCGTTAATAAAGTAGCAAACAGGTAACAGGTTACCTCATGGAAAGTAACTACCGTCGCCCATAGACCCTCGCAACATTAGAAGAGTCGCAAGTGGGTTGCCGGCCTTTGAAGATGGCGTTGTTCGTAAATATATAGTGGTTTTTATGTTTGAAATAATTATAGTGTGTGTCTGTAGTGGTCACATCTCCTAACTCACAACATACAAAATTTTACTAGTTTGTATATTCAGGCCGAGTCCCGCGGTCTGAATTTTAGACTTCGTATAGTTACGTAGCATCACGCGTGGTATCTCAAAATGTTAAAAAGCACGATTCAAGATAGTACGCTGTTTTTCCGTTCAATACAAAATATATAAAAAGCCGAAAAAAATGTTGTTTCCAAAAACTATCGATTCGGACTAAAAACAAAAGTGTTTTTTGGATTAATAATGGCTTCTAAGAATTGAGTTGATATTGTTTGTTCATATTATTCATAGCAATTGTTGTGAATGAGGTTAATAAGCAGACAGCAGAGCTAATTGTTACATTACAAACTCGCTGTAAACGCCGGTCATTTACATAATGATTCAGGACTGAAGCACTTACATCAGGTGACTCAGTTTTTTTGTTTTGCTGTTAATTCCATAATAATTTTGAGTATGGTGACCGATTTATTCTAAAAAAGGTATTCAGAATCTAAAATGACTAAGTGTGTACGCACTGGGTTATACAAAGGCACCTGCTCATTCAATGCATGAATAAATCTTTCTGGTCAGGCAATCAAACAATGAGCCCCTATTGCTATTATCCTATTGGCAGAGAGATATTAAGGAAACTTCTCGCTTTCAAACGTTCCCATCTGCTTGGATTGTATACTTATGGCTATATCGCTGTTTACATATGACTTCGTTGTTTGCTGTTTAAGGGCGTTCTACACGGCGTGAACAAACATCACGCAAAGTTGATGATGCAATGCATTTTCAATCTTACGCCATGAACTGAAGGTGCATTTTAGATATTAATGTTGTAAATGGTTGTGTTTGACAAACCATGATGTCACTCAGGCGTTGACTGGCGTAAGATTGAATTGAGGGTGCATCTCAGATATTAATGTTGTAGATGGTGTTCATCGAGTATAGCTATGTTCAATCGTCCCCCATTAGGTGACTGAACATGGCAACCTATGCCGTAGTGGAGATATTTATTGAAGGCTGTAATACAGGCCACGTAATCAGACACTGCTACAAGAATAAAACGGCCAAGTGCGAGTTGGACTCGCGCACGAAGGGTCCCATAAAAAGATAAAATTGGGAAAACGTTTTTCTGAAAGTTGAAAGCTTTAAATGGTCCATGACACATAGCACCGATGTAGACGGACTGCTGCGCCATCTTGTATCAATAAGGCCGATTGCTCCATCGATTAGCCAAGGGCTCGCTGACGTGTATATTTAGCGCCACTGATATAGGACATTTGGCCAATTAAGGCGCTAGCGGTCATTAACCCCCTGTCATAAAATTAGTTATTTCTATTCGAGCCGCAAATTATGTCAAAGTGTTGTGTTGTCACTTTGTTTTTGATCGCGGTGGGAAAGAAATGATAGTATTTTTGACAGAGTGAACGATGTTCTAATGTTATTTGTCGTCTGATGGAAGAACTCCGTACTATTCCACAAGAATCGTCTCGAATTATAATAATAATTAACATCAATTGTTTTTCCTATCAACATAGGAAAAACAATTGATGTTAAATATTACAATTACGCTGATTATTTACTTATATTATTATTATGGATGAGTAGTAATCAAAACTAATACAAGGAAAAATGTACTTAGTGCTATGTTAAATATAGGTACTGCCATAGACCGATTATTTTATTCCTCTATGGTGCTGCTTAGGTACTCTGTCACTTGTCACAGAAAATACTAGATTAGGATGCCCACGGCAGTGAAATGGCACGGCAGTTGCATCGCCAAGTCGAGCGCGAAGCAAACACTGCCGTACCTTTTTACCCGTTACCTATTCCTGTAAAGATACAGGAACCATTTCGTCGCATTTTCAGCTCCCCATTTGAGAACCTCACCAGAAAGCTGAAGTTAATTAAGTAAGCTCGCAACACATACTTGAAATCCGAAATTTCAAATCTGTATGTATGTGATAATTAAGTTGCGAAGTTAAGCGCAAGCAAAATTTTTCGACACTCACTCACTCATAATCATCAATATAAAAATACTGCTTCCCATGAACTCAGAGAGCTGAAATTTGGTACAGAGCTAAGGTTTAATGGTTTTTGGTGGGATCACTTTTACGTTTGATCTGATCCTTATGGTAATGGGAACCTAATCCTTGAGAAATTGTAGTCGTGAATTATCACGATAATGGTGCGTTTCTATATTTCCAATGACCATTATAATGTAATGAAGTAATGATTATTAACATGATTTCTTAATACTTAAACTTAAAAATGAAGCCTAAATATCCAGAAGAAACGTTATTTATTTACCATTTTCGTTAATAAGATCATTAGTATGATTTCTACATACATACAGGTATATATGTAGAACATATAAAAAATATTATTATCTTACGTATTGATTATTAAAACTTAGTTAACTCATGTCCATTTTAAGTATCAACGAATCATGTTGAAATTATTGAGCATATTTGTTTTCGTAACTCAATACGATAACTAAACAAACAAGAATTCAAAGTGCATTGTAATGATGACAATTTGTGGTGACCGCGTGCGTGTGAGCGTTAAGTATGTTAGCTTGTATATTAACATTTTAGTCGGACTGCTCCCGGCGGCCAGCGTATGTCGTTTGTGTTTGCGTGTTTTATTTTATTATGGGTTGATGCCCGCTACAGTTTGTACGTGCGATTTTTTTGTCTGTGGTTATTTTTACCAGTGAAGTAAACAGGTAATTTAAATATAATTATTCTCGTTTCATACATGCCATATACCTCCGTAATGTTGTGCTTGCTAAGTAATCATATTATCTGCTATTTAAGGGTTAGGTATATGTTTTATTTACATTACTTTCTAAGGCACTGGTGTATTTTTAAACATGGTTAATCATTATTACTGATTAATTACTATTAAATACTACAGTATTTACTGCAAATTGTTTTAGCAATTACCGATGCTACGTCTGGTACGAATATCACGGTGTAGCGGTAACATTAATAAAAAGTGAAAGTAAAATAATTTTTCATAAATTATGTACCTACTACCTAGTTAGGAGTAATATAGTAACTCGATTAGGAATGCTCTCGATAAACAGTTTCAGGTTTTAACACGATGCTTTCGTCTTACGATAAGTCCGTACTTATTATCACTGGATTATCCTATTTAACAATCGATAAGATGATCGAAGATATGAAAGGTAATAAGAATTTTGACAGAAGTATTTTCCACGGGCTCCGGATAGTTAATTAGTTACAACACTTTTATTGATACAAGTGCACGAACGGTTCACAAGAAATATATTCTCACTGCGCGGTTCGTAATCTCGTAGGTTTAGCAATAAAGTGACAGTGACCCATGGCCTGGGTCAAGGGTCCAAGAGGGCTTGACCAAATAAAAAATACATTAATTGCACCTGTTTTATTATTTGCTAGTGGATGCCCGCAACATTGTTGCGCGAAAATTAGTTTATCACGGCAACCGTACATTTTCCCAGGATAAAAAGTAACGTATGTGTTGCCTAGACTTGGGGCCTGTTTCTCCGCTTACTGTTAAAGGTTTTGTTAGGCAATCCACAACTTTTTTGCAGATTCTCCATACAAAATCTGTCAAATAAAGTTGTATCTGTCAAATAAGTAGACTATCTGTAATCGGTGTAAAAGGCCCTTAATAACTGTTAAATAAACGAAGATTTATTCGAATTCGTTCAGTAGTTCCGGAAATAAGCGCGTACAAACAGACAAACTGGCGAACAGATAAACAGACAAACAGACAACTTATTTGTGTTCTATTACTGTTCCTAAGCCACATTTATTAATTTGCAAAATATTATTTGTACAGACACGCCAATTTTACTGTTTTATATATGTTATAGATACGCCACTGAAAGATTTCTTTGTCATTTAGACAGAGCCCTCTCTGATTTTATATAATAATAATCGGTGTCTAAGACCTTCACAACTTAACACTCAAATAAATACTTCCTGCTGACTGTCGGTTCACCAAGTTATAAGTATTTCCCGTACGGTTATGGGAAATAAAATGCTGATTTGCATTGTTCCATGCTCTGTACGGACTATAAACAACACTAATATAATAAATGTAATTTGTTTGGATGCTTGTGACGGCAGAAATGAAGTCAGAATGCTCCCGTGGGATAAATCGTTTGTAAATTATACCTACCGACTGAATGATTTAGTCGACGTCAAAAAGTGTTACCGAAAAAAAAATAGTGTCAAATTTGAAATAACATCAAAAAGGACTGGTACGCACTAAATTTGTAAAAAAAATAATCAAAAACCCTACAAATAATCTTAAAACATTAAAAACTTTATCTGATCTACATTTTACACAGTGCCTTACGTCTCTTTATCCGGTGACTAAGAAACCGATTGCCTTTTTCAGAGCCGTCAGCAATCTCCTCGGATCCCTCAAGATAATATGAGTATACTGAGGCGAAGCGTGTGCCTCTCGCAATACGTGGTGTCCCCCAGGATCAAAAGTAACGGCTCACACGTAGGATGCCCCTCCACTAGTCACCAGTACCTCCCCACAGCGTACCCAGCACTGTCTGCCAAAACCAGCCCAAAGCCAGCTGAAAAAGGTAAGACTAAAGCTAACACTTTGATGTATTTTTAATGAAATTATTTGTCGAGCAAAGGGGTCTTCTGATAGGAAGTTGGGCCTCCAGCTTACTCACTTACGCGAACACACATAGCGAAAGTGAAATGTTGTACAATATCGTAGTTCAACTCAGTTGCGCGCGCGGTCCTATGTGTGCGTGCCCTTGTAAATACACAACTTTCAATGTAGCAGTGTAAAGGAGACGTCGTCCGAGACATCAAGGCTCACCCAAACATAGAGCCGCGCGCACAACAGAATTGAACTCAATGCATTCGATATTTTGCATATGTTTTCACGTATTGATTGTTCCAGAGCCGGCACCCCGGGTGCGGTTCCCCGAGGTATGGCGGGACAGGTTCAGCGCCGCCATCCAGCTCACCTCTACGCCTGAAGCCCGCAGCCTCACCTGCCTCTAGCATGTACATAATATATAACATGGTCTCTACAGCTTTGTTTTATTAACAGACCAAAATCCCTTGTGCTGTCGTTTGCATAATATCGAGTAATCAAGACAGTTGTATCGAAATTTTTTTCATTTTCTCTTAACCTAATCTTAGATGTCGTTGTTCGGATTAAGCGAGGACGAGTAACAGAGAAACAGACACTTCCTAATGAATAAAAGGAGGACCGGCGTTAGCGTTACCAAAACGCCCTGGACAAATACCTTTGGCATACCCTAAAAAAATAGCCGAGGCGAACTCTTAACTTGGCGTGCGGCGTCACATTTTACGTGTCCTACTGCCCAGTGGAATCATACCAGCTAGAGCTATAACACTAGATCACCTTTTGTATTACGCTTAAGGACGAAAAAAAAAGAATACTGATCGAAACTTCTCCCAATGTACCTCTCTAATCATGTTTTAATTTCAAAAGATCTTAATCAGATCAATAGATATTGAGCAAAAAAAGTTTTTTTCTATCCAGCGGAGCCATTTTGACGACCTCTGTGGCGCAGTGGTTGAGCTTTGGTATCTCACGCCGGGGGTCGCGGGTTCGAATCCCGCCGACGGAACAAAAAAAGTTTTTAAATGTTTCTGGGTCATGGATGTATATTAAATGTGTGTATTATATAATAAAAATTTAAATAAAAGTATTAAATATATTTCCGTTGTCTGGTACCTGTAAAACAAGTTCTTCGGGTACTTAGCACAGGGCCAGATTGACGTGGTGTGATGCGTCCATAGATATTATTATTACTTATAATAATAATATATGTGCCCGGTATCATTTTGATTTTCCACATCCTGCAATAGTCCAACACTAACCGCTGGTTTTTCTTGGGTGTACTCTAATTGTACGGCCAGGAGGGGTCGCCGGCTAATGTTATATCACATCCAAATCAAAAATGTGTAACGGGGCCTCTGCGTGTTGGCTCTGGCCCCACGCATGCCTTCCAAAGGTACATAAGCATAATGATAATAAAAATATCTGTGGATGCACCACACCACGTCAGTCGGGTTCCGTTGTAAGCTGAAGGACTTATGTTACGACTTACGATTCGGAAATGTATAAATATATTTACGTTTTCTGGTATTATATAGCGGAAATAAATATATTTATACTTTACACATATTTAAGTTTTTTTATTATATAAACCACATATTTCATACAAAGTGTATTAAATATGTGGTTTATATAATACATATACAAGACCCAGGAACATTGAAAAACTTTTGCACAGTCGGCGGGATTCCAACCCGCGACTCCCGGCTACCAACCGGCTACCAACGTGCTTACTGCTTACCAACTGAGCCACTGAGGTCGTCACACTACGTAGGTATTGAAGATTTACACTATTTTAATTTTGGATCTAGCGCTAAATTACTATAAATATTCTTCTGTATTCCTTCTTAAAAGGCCGGCTACGCTTCCGCTTCTGATAATGCGAATGTCCATGGGCGACGGTAGTTACTTTCCATGAAGGAACCCGTTTGCTCATTTGCGCTCTAATATTAAATAAAAAAAAACCTAATTTATCGCTGGCTTCGATCACTAGACTAAACCAAT
The DNA here is from genome assembly GCA_026546445.1 of Cyclargus thomasi. Taxonomy (NCBI): domain Eukaryota; kingdom Metazoa; phylum Arthropoda; class Insecta; order Lepidoptera; family Lycaenidae; genus Cyclargus; species Cyclargus thomasi. The sequence goes on along the minus strand of JAOTAV010014580.1, from coordinate 924 downwards.
GCTAGCGAGTCATAACTTATAAGATCTATAATATTCTAATTGTTAGGTCCACATACAAGTTGTTACATTGATTTCCCTGAGGTGGATTAGAGATTAAACTCTACCGAAGCGATATTTTTCTAACCTAAGTGGTTACCTATCTAGTATCCGTCTGCATGCATAAAAGTTTCATTTGTCATAGGCCTTGGCTAGGCCTGGCACTTTCATATTAGCTATCATTAGAAATTAATACTTAAATATCGTGTATAGATGTAAATAACATCCCGATGTAAATCATCATGATTAAATCCATAATTATGTTATAAACGGAAAAGTTAAAGTTAAAAAAATTGCCATGGCAGAGCCAAGCTTCGCCACGAATGGGCCGGCCCGACGGACCAACCGGACTGATACCACGGCCTCACCGAAATGTCGCGTGAAACGGCGTTGTGCTGTGCCCTAATCCCCTATCACTATTCCCTTCATAAATAATTATTGTTAAAAAAACTAAAAAAACACGCTTTTATTGCAAATTGAATTAAAAACTAGAAAATAATTTTTGATATCAAAGAGTTTAATGTAACTATAGTTGCATATGATACAATCAATCATAGTGAATCACCTCAAAATAAAATTATAATAAAATTGAAGTTATTAACACAATGATTCAATTCAGAGTAAAAAGCGTGGGGTGCTTAATATTTTTTTAAATATTACAATTATCATTGGTTAAGTCTACCTATGAGAGGATAGTTATGAACTACAGTAAAATGCACAGTTACATTAAACTCTTTGATATCAAAAATTATTTTCTAGTTTTTAGTTCAATTTGCAATAAAAGCGTGTTTTTTTAGTTTTTTTTAACTAAAATTATTTTTTATTTTTTAGTCTGTGACAAACTCATATTGGGGAATTTATTAATTACTTAAACTTATTCAGAAAGAA
>JAOTAV010014569.1:0-25460 GCA_026546445.1 Cyclargus thomasi | reverse complement strand
GTCATGTTCCTAAAAAAATATTAGTGTACTGTCCAGAGTACCATAAATTACATTCTTCTTTCTATTGGTCCAATATGAACATAAAACTATATGTGTGTGTATAAGAACACTCTGACAAATATGACAATTGTCAAACTGACAATTGATTTTTGGCGGCCATGGTACTCTGACACTTCTTTGAGTCATCAACTCATCAGTGATGTGGAATGCTTGATTTTCGTTCTTTTTCCCCAAATTTTATCATCTGAATTTTTAGTGTATGATATTGGTATATTATCTATCCAGTAATTATTTGTTACCGTGCACAAGTGTAGATAAAATGTTGCGAAATCCAAAATATGAAAGATTTTTGACATTTGTTGCAAACAACACATTAAATACATAAATAAGACTATTGCTTTCATCAGTAATGACAACAATAAACATCATTATAATAATTTTTTAAATATATTTATCACAAAATAAAAGCTCTTTTCTACATACATGTATGAAGTTTTACATATTTTCCCCCGATTTAATGGCACCCATACGCCATCTAGCGGCCATGACGACATTGACAATCAAATTAAAAAAGGAAGAAAACGTTTCATTGATCTTCTACTCTAATGTCCGGTTTACACGTATCAAGTAGATAACTACATTTTAACTCAATTTTAAGTGACTTAGCTTGCCACTTGCTACAAAATTTTGTGTTTACATGTAGTTAAGAACTTAAAATTTAGTTACCTACTTATCTAATTTATACGTGTACAGTGTAAGCTAGACATAACTTAAAATTTAATATCCTTGGACATAACTCTAGAATATTCTTACCCAAAAAAATTCCAGATGACATTTGTCACTTTGACAAACTTGTCAATTTGATGTTTCTAAACTTAATTCTGTCTTGACTGTTGACGTTCTGAAAATGACAGTCAGCGAAGTAAATACGACTTGTTGAAAATAAAGTTTTCGCTTAGATATTGATTTTTAGAAATACATTACTAAAAAGATTTACAAAGCAACATGTTTTGCTGTTTTAAAAATTGTGTTAACGGTTTCTCGCTAACGCCCAGTGTTCCTATACGAATAAAGCGAAATCCGGTGCAACTTGATACTTTGCATATGGGTACATATTTATATTAGAATGAACTGTATAATCTCTCTAATTTACTCAATATACCATAGAAACTACTTTGTTTTATAGTTGTTTTATAACTTGTGTATAAAACGTACATGTTTAGTCACTCTTATTGCTAATTCAATCGTGGGAGTCATCAATCGATGTAATGTTTGTAGTAACGGCGTATGAATGAATAAAGTAATGAAACAGATCTACTAATCTACTTTACATGGTCTAAAATATTCAAGGAATTGTTGTGGAAAAAAGCAACAAATAATATTATATTTTTTATGTATGCTTTTATAGGTCAAGAAGTAGTGGTGGTAAAAGGCGGAACTCGTGTTTGTGGTTCGGGTTGTGCCTTGGGTAACGCACCACTGGTCCAAAACAAAGCATATTTTGAAGTTAAACTGCAACAGGGTGGTGTTTGGGGTGTGGGTCTTGCCACTAGAGAAACAGATTTAAATAGAGTGCATGGTAAGATGTTGCTTAGTTTCTAAGGCTAAGACCGCATTACGCGACACTAGGCCGCTCCAACATGGCACGGCACTGCATTTTCCATAGAGCTGATATGTTGATGATACTGAGAATTTGATGATTTATAAACTATTAGAGGGCATTGTCATGCAGTGTAGAAGCTTCACAAGTGTTGTCTCAGCTTAATTTTAAACTTTGTTTTGTAACTGTACTGTAATATTTACTGTAATGTATTGTAACTGTACTATTAATAAGTATGAGCATATAGTATGTTACGAGGAATAATTTATTGAATCATTGACACATCACTGAATACAGGTGTCATTATAGAATAAAATGATTATGTTAACATTACCACAATTACATTTTAGAATGCAATAAAATATCGGTCATTGTCAATATCTAGGTCAAGTTACACAAACACTAGGACAATGCAGGTGGTGTAGCAATCATTAACATTTGCATTATTCCACTCATACCACCATACTATTTTTGGCACATGTTGTAATGGGGTTCTTATCAAAGTAATTTTACAATAGAAGTGTTGTCATTTTATTGCAACAATTTTGGAACACCTTAAAAAATAACTATATTTTTATTTAACATACAGCATATATAATTTCAGGTGGTGTTGATAAGGACTCATGGTGCTTAAACAGTGACGGTACAGTCAGGAATTGCAACAATGAACTATATCACCTTACACCAGCCCCTAGAGATTCCCCGACAGAACTTCTTGTATCTACTGGGTCCACAGAGAACATAGATCAGACAGAGAATGAAAAACCAGAAAGTGAAAAGGAGAGTGACAGAGCCATTATGCCCGGGGAGGGAGATGTAATAGGAATTGTGTATGATCATGTCGAGTTAAATTTCTTCTTGAATGGAAAAAATTTGGAAATCCCAGTTAGAAATATAAGAGGAACTGTATACCCTGCTCTCTATGGTAATCTTTGAATTTAATATATAAAATAAACAAAACTCATTTATTTCTAAGTAAATTTAAAACAAATGAAGGCATAAGTGGAAGAAGTAAATAACTAACATTTAACAACCTTCGAATAAATACTATTTTTTGCATGAAATTGCAACAAATCTTGTTAGTGTGTCTAGCTATACTTCGGATCTATATTATTTTAATTTCACATCATTTTTCTGGTCCTAAATCATCCACTTACACAAAATGTTAGTTACCCGCTTCTTCCACTTACATCTTCAAATGTGTTGAGAATGTCCACATGTTGACCTACCATCAAAAATCAATATTAGCTTAAACTAGAATTTTAAAAAATGTCAAAGGCAAAGGTGCTGGATTAGTTTGAAACTGCCAGTTTTTTTTAACAAATCACTTGCTACTGTAGATAAAAATTTTTGTATTCTTTTAAAAACTCTCAAAGCAATTATAAAATTTACTTTTAATTTCATCTTTGATTGAGTATTAAAGTCTGTTAAAATAATTACGTATTTAAGTATTGCAGATAAACTCAATGGTATTTTTCCACTTTTCAGTCGATGATGGTGCTATCTTGGACATAATTCTAGACAACTTTAGATATCCACCACCATCGGGCTACGAGAAGATCATGGTGGAGCAGTCACTGCTTTAACAATTGAGAACTAAAACTGTGTGTGTGCATTGTGCAAATGGAGATTTTCATGCGGTGAGGTGCTGTGCTTAATTTATTTGAATATTCTAGAATAACTTTCTAAAGTAAGAGGTTTCTCTCTTTATATTTTTTACCTCATATAGGAATATGGAATAATTATATTGAAAATCTTTAATTTATTTTAACACCAGCCAAGCATACTTATGTTTATTTACACACCAAAATTTTATAATACAATGAAGTATTATAGTAATTAATAAATAAAATCTATATCCATTATATCCATTCCAGTGGAATAATATTGTTATATATTGATTACAAAGTTTGCTGTCACTTTACATTTTTAAGTAAGTACTGTCTAAGAGGTAAACAATCAATGCTTTATGCTTAAATGTATAAATGTCTATATTGTAAATGTAGCTAATTTTGAACAATATGTTTTACATAAATGACTTAAAAATACAAAACTACACTATTAAAGGTTTCATGGTAACTTTTTTTAAATTGTATTCATAAGTGGAAGAAGTAACATCATAAGAACTAACATTTTAGAAACTCCCGGATTTATTGCGTCAACGGACGCTTTTGGACACGAAAAGTTATTTGAAATTAAAATAATGTGGTTTTGATGTATAGCTAGATACACTAGCTGTATCATAAAATAGGTAAGTTACAAGAATTGTCAAAATATTATGGGAAAAAAATTGTATAAACTCGAAGGTTGCAAAATGTTAGTTGTTTTTTTTGTTAGTCCTTTTCTTCCACTTATGTCTTTAATTATGAAGTGGCTAGCCGTCCCCCTGTCTTGGAAAAAGTTACATACGAAACAACAGACATTTATGATGTAAGTCTTTCTGAACTTTTGAGGAAAACTAAAACATATATACACTATTGTTGTGTGTGCACTTCGACGATATTTTGCTTAACTAAAAAACTAACTTTCACATTACATAATCTCTTAAAAGATTGCTAAGCTTACGTGATTTGTGCAATTACAAAATAAATTAGCAGTATTAATAATATAAATCTTTTCGAATTTACGTAATGTATGAAAAATAATTATTATATTAAGTAACTATCAAATGTCTATACTCGGCATATTTTAATGATAATGAAGTTTCAAACAGTGAAGAGTTTGGCAGATGATAATATTTGGAAAATAAGGTAGTATCAGTGAAATCTTCATTATACAGATCTATATTAACTTTAAGCAAATCTATCGTAATTAAAAAACTATCTATTCCAATCAGTTTTTTGATAAAATTGAAACAACAAAATTACAAGCGTTTAAAGTAGTCAGAAAGAGAGATCCGATATTGACTGTGACGTCAAAGTCTATAAGTTGCATACAAAGTTCAAACTAGATGAAGTTTTGAGAGAAAAAGATGGGAAGGAAACTTAAATCGCCAATATCCTACTTATTTTTCAACGTAACTCATTTTTTTTTGTCATTCTGTATAACTTTTAGCCGACTATCACAATAATTTGTATTTAATAAATTTTGTTTGACAAGAATCTTCCCTATTGTTAGTATTGGTTCCTGAATGCGGCAGTAAAATGAAACTAGGGAATGCAAATCTCGTGAGATTGGGGCTCCAGCGAGGTCTCGCGAGATCATCAATACAATACTGCGAGATTGGTGGTTTTGTGTGTTTTAGTCAAATAATCACTATGTTATATCAAAAAAGGCATTGTAAGATAAACATTTATTTTGATATTTTCATCGAACAATGGCCGTGTTCGGTATTTTTTTTGACGCATGCGCTGTGAACTTTATACTGCGCAGACCATCGAATTAAGAGTCTGCGCAGTATAAAATTCATAGATGAAATTTCACAGCGCTTGCGTCAAAAAACGCTACCGAATACGGTCATTGCTTGACGTATGTCAGCAGTTTTAATTTTTTTACTTAAGAAATAAACTTTGACGTATCTATCAAATAATTTATACAAAATACAAAACCAGTCGTCTCTAATTCCTTCTTATAACAAACAAAAATATTTTAAAATAAGCAAAAAAAAATTATAATAGACAAAAAAAACGAGAAGTCAAAAAATGAAACTTATCTAAGTTGAATTGAAGCTACTTAATTGAGATATTAATTATTATCATCAATTAAATAAAATAATATATACTCATGAGATCCATGAGGACGTTTTTATGCTCTATTTCTATCTCGTTAATCTTGCGAGATCTTACCTTTTTTACCCCCGAGTTTAATCTCTCTCAGAAAGGCCGAGATCTCGCGAGATGTAGATCAAAAATTGCATTCCCTACATGAAACATTCCGTTACAAATGTACGTCAATGTCTATCAGTCACTTTAATGTATCAGAGGGGGTATTATGACCACTACAAACCTGCATGGTTCCAGGCAATTCAATAAACGGCCAACAATTGTCTTGTTATTTTTTCGTATTACAATGTCTTATTAGAATAATAACTAAATTAATACAAGTTTGGTTGTCTATGATCGGATTTTAAACATGTTAGTGACATTAGGGAACGTCAAACTTCACGTATTTAGTGTCACGTGACTGCTGACTGGCTGAAACTTGGCTGGGAATAAGAGATCATAATAACCCCCCAGTTGAGGTATGTGAATGGACATAGCTACCTTCGTGTTAACACCTTATGAGCTATATAATTTACTTCGTATTTTATTGTGAACTTATTTTTTTAAATCATTACGAAATATATTTGATTAATTGTTGATTGAATATAACAAAAGAATGATGAGGACATAATATTATTGTGCTGACTCAGTAAAAATCATGACGCATGCTATCGGCGAAGTTAATTCATAGCCAGTTGACGGTTCTACGTCGTTTGGTCTATGTCGATTCCATGTATTGATATAGCATCTGAATATGTTAATTCCATGTATATATAACCCGACCAAATTACGTGCCCGATCTGGCTATGAATAATCTTCTCTGATAGAAAAAAGCCTCAGTGAAAGCTAAGTACATAAGAAGATCACATTTTATCAGATTTTTAATAATCCAATGTTTGGAGTGCGAAGTGCGAAAATGACAGCCAGAATTGGAAGGAAAAGGGGGGAAGGGTGGTGACACAAGTGCAGTGAAGTGCCCGCCGGATATAGATATTATATAGCACAATAGAGCCTGATACGTACCTTAAAGTACTACTTGGAATTTCGTCACTGAGTGGCTATATCTTTTATTATGGGACTCAAAAAATTTAATCAAATAATACGATGTTAATTTTTTATATGCTATTAACCTGTTACTAGCATATAAAAATTTACGTCATATTATTTAAACCTGTTTAACACAACTAAAATGGAGGCTTTATATGCATATTCAGTAGTTTCCAGGATCAGCAATCAGGTATTTTCCATACCTCTAAAGCATAATTGTTCTTTACTATTAGGGAAAAAAATGCCTAATAAAGTGGGTACAAGGTAGCTAGTTTTTTATAGAAAGTTAAGAGGCAAGCGAGCAGACGGGTCACCTAATGGAAAGCGACTTCTGTCGCCCGTAGACGCTTGTAACAACAGAAGCATTGCCCGTGCGCTGCCGGCTTTTTTGATGATGAATGAGAATAGGGATAGGGCATTAGGATATATACTTACTGGACAAAACACAGAGCAATGCTAATTCACGCAAGTTTTCTGTATATATAGAGATTGTGTCTACAAGATGTTCGTGTTTCCTCAACCGATATTATTTTCCTTTCAAGGCATCATAAGCTGTCTGTTCAACCTGTGCCGTGTTCTGTGTAGGCAGTAACACGATTGTACGGCAAATGATACAAAGTGCGTCGCAGACATCTGTCGCCGACAGACGCGGGTATACATTTTTTATTCGTCAAGGTGCGTACAGCGTCAGGCTTGTTACAAGACTATAAATGCGAAAATAGTATGATTAAATCAGTTAGTTTTGAGGCCTTACCCCGCTTACAGATAGTCCATCCACATTTGACAGATGTTGTAAGAAGAATCTGTCAAAAAAGTTGTGGATAGCCTAACACAAACTTTATCCGTAAGCAGTGAAACAGGCCCTAAAACTAACGAATTACAAAAAAAATTGACATCATAGACATCTCTACCCTTTTTTTTGAGGAGGGGAAATGCATTACGCATCCCCCGACCCGCGGGGTCAGGGGTATGTCGGACTCCCCGGCGCGTAACGGTGCGCCAGCTTTACCGACTAAACCCCCCCCTGCCCTCCTTCAGCGCTACACGCAATGGACGCGGGGACGATATACACTACCGCATAGACTTCTCTACCTAGTGTAATGCAGGTTTTGTATATTGGACCATGAACGTTGATCGTTATTCGACTAACGCCTCCGTGGTCCAGTGGTACAGAGCTCTGCTCTTAGCCCCAGGGTCATGGGTTTAATTCCCGCGTTGGAAACATGTTATTTCCAAGTTTGGTTGGGGCAATGCAGGCTGATCACCTGATTGTCTGACAAGAAAGATGATCCATGCGTCGGATGGGCATGTAAAAAGTCGGTGCCTGCGCGTGATCGCTCGCCAGTCGTGTCGATCATCCGTCCCGGTTTTGCGAGTAAAGGAAGAAAGAGTGCTTCTGTATAGTGTGCACACACTTAGGCAATGTAAAATTACTCCTGCGTAACAGGCCTGGTTTCAATGAAACCGGCCACCGTCACCGAAACCGGTGCGGGAGAGTTATTCGATACGGTCATGGTGCAAGCATCCATTAAATCATACACAATTATTTGTCGACGTGGTAATCAAAGGTGCTTATTGACTATAATCGGCGAGGATAGCCGAGTAAAGTGTCTACACGACCGTGCTCGCGTGTCATCGTTTGTAACTGCCGATTATGAAAGCCGTGATAAAAGTATGGATATACGCGAGTAACATAGTGCGTACTATCATCATTTTCCCATGCGGATTGCGGGTGTCACGGCCGAGCGCCCGCTATGTACAGATCCATCACGGCTCCTAGGGTATATTCCTTTGATATATTCTTTATAATTTCATATAAAAAAAATCATATAGAAATTTGATTTGTACATACGCTTCAATGACTCTCTATTCTATATGCCCCCGTATATCAAGGAGGTCTATTGTTCCACTGGGACTGAACAGATGACCGTATATGTGTTTGCTTGTCCAGCTTTATAATTGGAGGTTAGTAAAATGTAATAATATAGTTGTGCTGGAAAATGCTTTGAAATTATCATAATTACTTTTGTTTTAAGCTAGTAGGCTAGCTTTTAAGTAGTTCTGAGCTAAAATTTTTCATGCGTGAAATTAATATTAATGTATAACACTAAATTTAACGTCAAGCTTTCTGAAAACCATAAAAACTATAGAAAAAGCTATAACCTCTAACATGTATTTTGCAGTTACTTATGCCCAGGATTCACGAGACTAGTTGAGCCAGCTAGAAAATCAGGCGAGTGTTACTAAGCAAGTACTTTTGCTTTGTGTAGTAAAACTAATTTCCTTCTAAGGTTCGTGTACTCGTCAGAAGAACGAGCATTTTTTTTCTTTTATGAAATTTAGGAGGCAAGTGAGCGGACGAGTTACCTAATGAAAAGCAACTATCGTCGACCATGGACACTCGTAACATCTGAAGAGTCGCAAGTGTGTGCTGGCCTTTATGAGGGAATAGGGTATGGGTATAGGGATAAATGGATTAGGGAAGTTGGGCCACCGGTAAACTCACTGACTTAACGAAACACAGCACAATGCCGTTTTACGACAGTTTTCAGTGAGGCCGTGGTGTCACTCCGGTCGCGCCGGCCCGTTCGTACCGAAGCATGGCAAACATTGAGCATCCGCATCATGTACTTGAGATCGGAAAATGTCTCATTGGTACACACCTCCACCGAGGTTTGAACCTGCACCCTCTCGAGTGCCAACCGAGGGTCTTACCCATCAGGCCACGGACGCTCGCTTGATAGCTTGCTTTCACTAGCTTGGTTATATAACTAGCCTCGTGTATTCCGGGCATTACTTTAAGCAATATACATAAAATACGTATAGCACAAAAACCGGTCGGCGCGGTGTCGTTGTTTTGTCTGCACCGGTTTTTGCACCCGTCACACGGCTCCTACCTGCCTGAAATACTGGGCCGCGTGTTTTAGACTCGTTTTTACGTATCTTCTTTTCGGAGTTAGGTAGCAGGTGTGTTTTACTAGTTTATTTTGGGTCTAACACTGTTTTTACATTAACTGAACGATACTTTTGGTTTTGAATGTGTGTCCTAAAGTATTAACTGAAACAGCAGTTACGACCAAAATAGAGTAAAACAAAACAAGACAATTAAGGGTATGTATATCTCTACTGTAGAGTTACATTTATGCCGTTGATATTCAAACATACCAATTAAAAAAAAACGAAAAAAACAATAAAATTAAACTTCTATAAACTGATAAGTATAAAATTTTAATAGTTTCTAAATAGGGCTTTTTTTCAGATTTTTGCTAACTTATAAACATATAAAAACTCATATTCTTTTCTTCTCCGTTTATCACAATATATAAAACATACTGAGGTCTCTACGAGGCTCGAGCTTAATCGATTAACACTCTATAGTAATAATATAAAATAAAATATATTTTTAGATTGTTGACGTGACAAAAGCCACAAACACGTTTTCGATAATTTTGAATCTTTCCCCTCATTAACAGGTCCTATACACGCTATATGCTTCCGAATACGGTCATTACTTGTTGAAAGAAATTTCAAACAGTTTTTCCATTTCGTTAAAAGCAAATCGCTCATTCCCGATCATGGCGTAACCGGCAACCTGTTTGGTATAAGTACACTTAACATTTAAAAGCCCGCATTACGTAGAGTACGTAGTTTCTACTGTAATAACGTGGCGCGATATATTCCAAATTAGTCATTCCGCGTGGCCTCACCCCTTGTAAATACGGATGGAAATCATGTATTTTTTCGCAAGAAGGAAGATTACTTTCCCATGGTCTACATTATAATTATCTATAGATAATTTGACGACCTCTGTGGCTCAGTTGGTAAGTGCGTTGGTAGCGAATGGGTTTAAATAGCCAGTCTAGAAATACACATAACTTGATGTTTAAATGGCAATGGTTTCTGCAGTAAATATTTAATTCAAATTTACTTAGAAATAATTTTGATATAAAAATATGCATTCTAAACTGCGCGCGATCAGCACGTGCGGCGCATATATTTCTAACAATAGACAAATATTCGATCACCTTATACGTTCCAGGTCGGGGAGGCGTCACGCACAATTTGCTGCTCGCTGCGCGGCCGGCTCCGGACGGTCCGTCCGGAAATCTTGATCGGACCTTCGGGAGCTGTTACCGAACCTCAATCATGTTGATAACGCTGTGGTGTGCTGAAGCTTGTACCTGGTAAACAACTATACAGCAATTTGATGTAATTGTAAACAGGCATTATAATGTTACAGGCCAAATTCATCTTATTTTGAAAGCTTTTAGTAAATACTTTCACATATACCGAGGTCTGTTTGTAATGAAATTTGCAAGTATTTGATCCACTTCCTGGTTCCCGATTGAATCGAAATTTATCCTTTTAACCTTAATAATAGGAAATGTCCTATTATTAATATTTATGCGTAATTAACTAAATGTTTATCTATGAATCAAAACTAAGAAACGGATATTTAAATATATATATATACAAATAGTTCTCACTTCCTATAGTATACAGATCGAAAGATTATACTGCGGTCCGAGCTTAGCGACCGATCAAGTGATTTTTTCTAGAACAAGATAAACCGAGTGACGTTAAAGTGAAGGATGCACAAAGAAAATCTTTCAGTTTATCCCAACTACGAGTCAGTTTGTCTATACTTTTGTATTTCTAAGTTCGTGGTGGCAAAAGGAAGATCTTCCGACCGGGCCAGGCTGAAACCCACGTGATATACGAGTATATCCGCTGTCGTATATACCGCCGCGTTTCGAAAACTTCGATACCATGATGCAGGATTATTACACTTGATGTGGGTACCGCCACATGCCCAGTGACGCTATGCTAGCCCTCCTGTAATATAAATAAAGGATTTTTTGTTGTGCGTGTCTCTGTTAAAGCTATGTTACTTTAACTCAAAGATTTCAATGTGAAGGTTTTTTAAGTCCGAAACATCCGTTGTTTCTTCGTTTTAAGTATCGTTTCCCTGTCTTACTCAAAAAGTGGGCTCATCCAGGAGTTCCGCATAAAACCGCGTGCACACTGCTCACCTTTCACGATTTAATCTAATTTAAAGCCTTTAGAGTAAACGTCATTATTATAATTACGGCATCCATCAAAAGCTTAGCGAAAATCCAATATTGCATCAACGTGTCCAATTTAAACCTTATTTATTTTGAACGCTGATTTGTCTAAAATTATAATGGCAAATAGAATATAATTTATAATGATTTTAGGCCTAGTTTTTGGATTGTAATTATAATTTATACTTCAATTTATTTTATATGCTAGTTTCAACGGGTGTATCTCATACTCATTAGCAATACGCGAACTTCACTTAAAGATATCTTTTTGCCTACAAAAAAAGGCTTTGGCGGAGCGAAGTACCCACTCTTCTACTGCTGCAGAGCCTGGAATATGACATAAAATATTTTAATGTCTATCCTGCGCTTGATACGTCATTCTCGACTCCAGAGGAGTGAACGTGTCAACATGAGGGTCCGTATTCTGTAATTAAGATCTGACCTTCATTCGGCACCGGACTTCATACCCTCTCGAGTGCGAAGAAAATGCCACTCTCAACTTCTGTGTAAATAATTAATATTAATTCATATTTGACTAGTCCGCGTGATAACTTTCCACTTGAAATTTTAATTCGCTACAAACTTCACGGAGCCCTCTTTCCAACGAATGCAAAACCGTGAAAATCATTTCGTCCGTTCAGCCCCCCTAGACAAATGGCAAGCGATTATTGTTTGCGAAATACGCTTGGCACGTTTTTGTATGGGATTGACATTTTTGAACGACGACTAGATCACGTGACTTTTCGTTCGGCTATGTCAACCCCCTACATAAACACGCCAAGAGATTTTCGGGAACGATAATCGCTTGCCTAGGGGAGCTGGTATATATGGTCAGGAAGGAAAACACAACTTATTTTTATATAATAGATATGTGAGTCTACTACTACGTAGCCAGATTTTCGTATAAACGGTGGACAATAAGAGTGACACGATGGAATGGCCCAATCGGAAAACGATACAGAGGCAGACCGCTAAAAAGATGGGCGGATGACATTAAGTCTATAGCCGGTCCATCTTGGCTTAAAGCACAGAATAGAGAAGAGTGGGCATCCCTGGAGGAGGTCTTCACCCGCGGAGGGGTTCTAGATGATTAATATATTGAATATCATAAAGAAAAGAACCATAAGTATAACTAAGTATTATTACTGTAATCTTCTAAGAAATAAAGGTTTTTTATTTTATTTTATTTATTATGTAAGCCTACACAACCATAAACTTTCAGAATTCTTCCTCATCTCATTTATCCGTACACCTCCATAAGTTTGATCACTTCATCCAAACATATTTAGAATGATTATAATTATTTCTATATTTCGCACCCCCGGCGCAACACTGTAACTTTTGCATAAAGTCCAAAAATTAGTTATTTATGTAGTAATTGTCCTAGAGCACCTCTCTACTCTGTGTGTAAATAACAATTTGTTCAAGTTTTGTTAACTTAGTATGACAAAACTACAGTTATATTTTTTCGTTAGAGCCACAACGTAACTTCTGAAGGGGTGAAAACGTTTAAATAATTATGTAGTATATTATTTACAATATTAAGTGATCGTTATTTATCCAAAAGTAATGTTAAAAGTCGACGTTGTAGTATGCACTATTCATCACAACTATATCTTATAAAGTAATTATTGTGTGAGGTGTCAAAGTTTTAAAAGCTTCTCCTGAAATTTTTGCATTGTTTTTTGTTGTTTTTGACAGTGTTGCACCGGGGGTGCGATTTGATTATGAGTATGTTGTATACATGGCCTAAGTAGTGTCGTTTTGGCGTCGTTCCAATGCCTTGTTAGGAGTCAGACGGCGGGCGGCAAAGGCGGGCGGGCGGAGTCGCGTGGCTCAAGACAACAGATTTACCGGCTCTCATTTGCCCCCTGTTTTAGGGTTTTCTTATTTGGCAGTTAGGCGATATGTTGAATTAAAAAAAACGTTTCTGTTCAAGTACGTTCGTCGGTGACTTCTAAATCTGTTTTTACGTGAGGTATAGTGCCATAGCAGCATAAAAGCCTTTTCAGCATAAAAGTCGTGCAAACAAGTGCGCAAACTTTCACCTGGTGAAAAACAACTGCCGTCGCTTGTCATAACCGATGGCTGTTGCGACATCAGAATTGCTTTGCCAGCCTCTCGATGTTAAAATATTTCGCGGTTCACAAAAGTAATATATATTTCAAAAGACTAAGTACATGAAACATCTAGGCTATATTTGTTACCGAGCTACTCAGTTCTCGTGTTCCAGCGAGCTTACATAGTTGCGCGTTGGTTGAGAGTCAGGCCACGTTTCTTGTCTAGTTTACTGCACCCCGCCAACTTGCATAAACAGCTTAGCTTATTAAACTCTTATCTCTCAGCTATTCTTAACCTTAGTATGTACGTACTGTCGATATTATTAAAATTCTAATTTAAAAAATGTTTTTAAATTCGTCCAACGATGTCTATTTAAATGTTTTATTCGTTATTTACATTAAAACTTAAATTATGTTCCACGAAATAATTAAATCAATCACGAAACTATCTATTATAGTTAAAGTTAAACTGTTGGTTTAATATAAACATGGCACCGGGACAACCCTTATTGTAATTAGCAGTGCTGCTAAATTGCATTAATGTATTGTCTATGACGTGTTTGATGTTTAATAAATAAATAAATAAAAATAAAAAAATGGACAAAAGTAAATGACATTATTATAAAATTACTGTGCTCATTGTATTTTGTTTTGAAATTTAATTAAATTGTAATCTGAATAGACTGTAGTTATTGTTACAATTTAAAAAACAAATAACGTAATTTTTTTTCTTCGCATAATATATCGACAATACGTTGCGATATAACATCCTTTGTCCACTATTTTATTATCTTGTCCGACATCGAGTGCTGGTCGTTTGTTGCGGGAATAGAAATAAATATTCAGGGGCATAATTGAACAAAAGGTTGTTCATCCATTTATATAAATGAGACGTACAACAATCAAATCCCTACTTGATTGAATCTCGTTTTACAAGCGGAGGGCATCACGACGGAGGGGCGTGGAGTCGCGGCGGGGGAGGGACGAGGAGGTCTCACGGAGAATTTAAATATTCCAATCGTAAAATACAATTTCATTGAAACGTACACGTTTAGGAAAAAGAGGGGAAACGCCAAACAATCCCCGAAGCCAACAGAATCATGTATTCAATTTATGTTCGGGATTACTTCTTATTCGCTTATTTAAATTTGGTAAGCGGCTGCCGGGAGTGTGTCGTGTGTGTACGGTGTATTTATAATGGTCTTCAATTTCGCTGAGCAAACAAATTCTTGCGTCACGGCCGCAGATGATTACTCCAATAACCGGGCTTAATCATGTTAGCACGGCAAAATAAACCGACAACATTTCGTACTTTGTTATTCTAAAAACTTTTGGGGTTCTTAGTCGTTTTTATTATAGTCAGTATTTAATTTTATTTTAGTCAGTACAATGCCAAACGTTATTGTTAATTGACAACCTCTGTGACGCAGTGGCTGAGCGCTTTGGTTGCTCACGCTTGTAGTCGCGGAACATTGAAAGTTTTTCAATGTTCCTGAGTCATGGCCGTATATTATAATAAAAATCTTAAATATGTGTATAGTATAAAAGTATTAAATATATTTCCGTTGTCTGGTACCTGTAATACAAGTCATTCGGGTATTTAGCACGGAGCCAGATTGACGTGTGAAGCGTCCATAGATATTATTATATTATTATTATTATTATTAATTATTATAAACAATTTTAGACTGTGTAGTGATGATAACCATAATAATATGAAATCGCAACCGCATGCAGTCAATTATTTCTGTCACTGAGCTTACTAAGCTTTATTTAGTACTTATTTAATTGAATCTTCAATAAAACAGTACACAATAACTTATAAATGTTACTTTTAGAAATTGGACGAGCGAAACGAAAAATGTTGTATACAAGGTCTTACAATATTATAAATAGCTCTAACATAATGCTATAACAGTGGCGTGCAATCAATTTTTAAAGTAATAATTTTTACATTAAAGTCAAATTTTTACATTAAAAAAGTCAAATCAAATTAAAATTTTGTAAATCTAATAAGTGACGAGCCCTCCATCCCCACTCTCAATAAATGTTTATGCTTTAGCACAGTAATTTAAGACACGTGAAGATGTGTTTAAATTTGATTTATAAATAAAACGTTTAAATTTTATTTTTAAATGTAATGACGTTATCGATAAAAATATTTAAAAAATATTGTGCTACTGACGTCATCTATAGGTTCAAATGTGCAACTGTAAAGAGTAACTAGAAGAACTTAGTATCCACATGTACCCAGAACCGTAAAATTTAAAACTAAAAAGAAACCGTCACAGTCACATAATACTTATACACATAATACGGAAAACTCAATGTCGCGGTCTCTTAAAAATGTCTCGAGAGCCCTCATAAGGCTTCGCTTTTCGGGTAGTAATACGAATATTTACTCAAGTTTTCGTGAGTAAAATATTATATTTTGAGGATAAACTAAGAAAAATTCCTTAATATATTAAAACACAAAATCCCAGACAATTTATAAAACATCACAGTGTAAGCGGTGTGAGCAGTGAGCGAGCGACGTCCTCACCGGGGTAGATATATACGCGCGGGCCGGGATCATCGTTACTGAAATAAATTACTTTTTTGTGCTATATTTTAGCGAGAGCCTTGAAAGAAAAATTGTATAGAGTTTTTGTGTATTATGTCAAGCTGTTATGTTGTTTTGTCAAGTAAATAATTAAACTCGTTTTAAAAAAATGTGTTTAATATAATATTAGGTAGTTACGTTAAACTATTATACATTGGCTCGAGATTGGCAGTATGGGTCATTAACCCTCTGTCAAAAAAATTGTCATTTCCATACAAAGCGTGAGTGTCAACAAAATGTTGTGTTGTCACTTTGTTGTTGACAATCGCGGTTTGTATAGAAATTTGACAGGGGTAATGAACCATACCGCGAATCTTGAGTGAAAAGGCAATACATGCATGTTAACAAATAGCTACGAAATGCTACGCACGGCTACAATGTTATGCTACGAATTGCTACAAAATGCTACGCATGGCAACAATATAATGCTACAAATAGCAACGAAATGCTATGCACAGCTACACAATATTCTGCTACAAATAGCTACAAAATGCTACGCACGGCTACACAATATTATGCTACGAATAGCTACGAAATGCTATGCACGGTTACACAATATTATGCTACGAAGAGCTACGAAATGCTATGCACGGCTATACAATATTCTGCTACGAATAGCTACGAAATGCTACGCACTGCGACAGTAAGCTACGCAGTGCTACGCAACGGCTATTATGTATTCACTTAAGATTGGCGGTATGGTTCATTATAGTAGGGGAGCCCAAGAGGGGAACTCCGGATATACTCGAGCTCTCCAGATTAGCCTAATGTAGGCTTTTTACTTGTTTCTGGTCACTAAAAAAGATATTTTTTAGTACCGAAATGTCGTCAAAACAGTCATATTAACAGATTAAAATAGGGGATCTAAAAATACGCTAAAGAACACTTCCATATAAAACACTGATGACTTAAAAGTAACGTAAGCCTGTCTTATTATTTATAACCTAAAATCGCTGTAGCATCTTAAGCCACCGCTTAAATAAAAAACATGCTTATGATTTTCTTCGACGTTTTAACCTATCTACAAAACGTGCTAGGTCTCCACGACGCTTGAGTTACTACAAAAATAGTTCTCTCACCTCCCCGGTTATTAACCCTCTGTAAAATTTCTATACATACCTCGATTGTCAACAATATAACTTTGTTAACAATCGCGTTTTGTATGGAAACGACAAACTTTTGGATGTAAGGTTAATGAACCATACCGCCAATCTTGAACGAATGCGTAAAACTGCATCGGGCAATGAAAAGTATCGAAATTCTACAAAATGCTACGCACAGCTAAAATGTATAAGAAAAAGTCACCAAACGCTACGCAAACTCACAATTCACTACGAAATGTTACGAAGTGCTACATACGGCTATAAAAGTCCACGATTACGTGCAAAAAACTACACAGTAAGAAATACAGAGGGCGAGGAGCTAGGTAGAACAACGAGCGTCTAAGTATCTCCGTCCCGGCAAGAGCCCAGCTAAAGCAAATGTAAGTGAAAATAAGAGAGTAAGTGACGCTCGAAAACGAGGTCGAAACGGTAAGCGGCCGCTCTCGAGCGACGACCGGCGAGCAGCGACCGGCACCGCGCTAAGACGAGCAGTGGATTAAGACCTGGGTTATTTATTAAGTTAATCTCAAATTATATTAAAGCTTACATCATTTTTCTCAAAATTTAAAGTTTTAAAAATCGACCTAGGTTTTGTATGTTCAATTGGTTAGTCACGTCGCCCATGGATACTCGTGATATCTGAAGAGTCGCAAGTGCGTCGCCGGCTTTTTTATGAGGGAATAGGGATAGGAGGATTTAGGATTTTGGGCCACCAGTAAACTGACTGACTGAACGAAACACAGCACAACGCCGTTTCACGACAGTTTTCTGTGAGGCAATGGTATCACTCCAGCCGAGCCGGCTCATTCGTGTGAAAACATGGCTCTCCCACGGAAATGAGCATCCTTTTTATGTATTTGAGATCGGAAAATGTCTCATTGGTACACGCCTCCACCGGGGTTTGAACCTGCACCTTCTCGAGTGCGAACCAAAGATCTTACCCACTAGGCTATGGACGCTCTATTTATGATTAGAGTCAGTAATTTTATTTTCCGTCTCTCCAGTACGAGTTAGCGACAGCTTTCTAAACTTCATTTTACAGACATTGTTAATTTTATTTTGCGAAGTCATCTAAAAGTGATTACAAAAAGTTACAATAACGACATCGTTTGTCACAACATTAACTTTCGTATCAGGAGTCCGCAACACTCCTACAACAATGCACAAGTAATAACTTCGCTCAGTTATTAACATTGTAAAGTGCTCAAATAGTTTATACAAAAGAAACACTTCCATTGTGGAAGGAGTTTATGTATTGTCTTTTAGAAGGAGTCTTCGATCAAATAAAGATTCACAGTTGCCGTCTTAAAAGTGGCACCGGCAAAACCGCGCTTAAGCGCTAATACGCTCCGAGACCGTGATTTTAACTTTTGTACGATTGTGAGCTTTATCTCATTAAGTTAAGTTTTATTTTTCAATACAATTTAAACAAAAGATTTTGATTTAGTCTGTTTTGTATCAGATAGTCTTGGTGACATTATTTTATTCAATTTCAAATGGATCTGTCGTCTTACTAATATTTAATCGAAAAAAGGAATTACATATTTTTGCGATACATCAGAAGCCGAAGACACCGCTTCAAGCAAAAACTAAACCGTTTTTGGATGCTGATTGTTTACAAAGATACCTTGAATCCCGAAAATTGTAAATTATAAATAGATTCTAATTTCGTTTTGTCAAAACATTGGTTTTTAAATTATCTATGCAAAAAAATGTGTATCTATATATCAATACGCGAGCGAGAAACTTTGTACCTCTTTTTACGAAAGACGCGTAGATGTAAAAGCATGAAAATTTCTCCCAGTTATAGTTGATATGGAGGAAGAGCGTGGATGATACGATAATCATAATATACGAAATATTCTTTTGGTTATGATTCAAGTCTGTGATTATTTTTTTTTTCATTAAAATTTAATGGCCTGGTAACGTCCTTTAGGCCGAATTGAAGTCTCTGTATTATGATTAAATTAAGAATAGATTTTTTATAGCTTCTCAACACGATGGATTTAAATATTTATCGTCGAATTTTAACCACAGGGCGACCTCTCGTATATACAAATTGTCACTCAGTAAATTACTTCAATTCTCAATTCTCTTCCGTAAACACAAAAATGAGATGAAAACTATATTTTCTAAATCACGTCGTGTAATCCTGTGCTAGTCAGACAACAGATAAACATTAAACATAATAGACAGCGTTTTATTCAATTTCCTCTCCACCTAATCTAAATCGCTCGAGATAAAATACGTGTGGAGGTTCCGAGGGCAGCTAATGCGTTAATATTTCGCGGCTGCAGCGGCCCCGGTCTCTCCGTGTCGCGCGACCATAACTCTACCTAACAGCCGCCGCGCCAGCGCCAGACGCACATCAGGGCCGCGCAGACGTGCGACTAACGTGCGACAAATCACCATAATCCCTTAAGTGGACCATAATAATTAGATGAGTGTAATTCTGTCTTAAATTTTTACGTGGATATACAGGGTGAGCATAAAAATCTGTAGTATGTGGATGTAGCGGCGGCCACTAGTAGTCGTCGTCGGCATCTCGTCTGCACCAGCCGGATTATGATCTCAGACAAGTGGCGAGGTGGACCGAATGCCTCTCACCGCCTTTACGACGCCATATATCCCCTTTATAGCTCGCGTGTAACTAAAAGAAGTTTTACACTTAGCTCACATAAACATGATAATAAAATATTTTTATTAATGTAGATTGTAGGTTGTGATAATATTATGAGAGTTATGGTTCAAATATTACAGAGAGCTTAAATAATAGAGCCAGTTTTCAGGAATGTTGAAAATACAAGATTATATTTTTTTTTAACATCATTTACAAAACATACAAACTACTCACAGACAGACGCGTTAAAAGTATAACACCCCTTACTTTTAGGCTCATAAAACACGTTGGGGGCAAAAAAAAAATCAATAAGTTTTAAAATTAAATGAAATAAAACTCCTTCTCATCAGAATAGTTATTTTTCAATAAACTTTTTGAACGCTTAGACTACTATGCCTACTGTCTTTTAGATTTTTAATTAAAATATCGACAAAAGACAGAGACACTAAAAACACAATGCAATATTGCGTTTCCCGTGCATCCAGTTAGTTCTATATGACGCATTCCACGCGACAATCGTCACGGTCCGACGCTAGTCTGTTGTTTTGAAATTGTAAAAGTTTCAAAATATTTTCTCCATTATAAATATACCGGAGAAAATATTTTAAAAATTTCAATTATAATTATTAAATTGAGTAGTAAGTTCACAAAATGTTTAGCAAGTTTGCACATATATGAAATGTTTGATTAAACAATACCAAATGAAAGATTTATTTTTCAACGCAGATATGAGTAAAATATGATAGTTATATGAACATTTAAGAATAATGACAACCTCTGTAGCTCAGTTGGTAAGTGCGTTGGTAGCTTAAGGAGTGGGTCGCTGGTTCGAATCCCGCCAACGGAGCAAAAAGTTTTTCTAGTCTGCTTAGACTTGGATGCGTATTAAATATGTGTATCATATAATTAATATGTGTATAATATAAAAATATTAAATATATTTCCGTTGTGTAGTACCCGTTACACAAGTCCTTCGGGTATTTAGCACGGGACCAGACTGACGTGGTGTAAAGCGTCCATAGATATTATTATATTATTACTAGTTGACCCCGCAGACTTTGTCTAGCTATTTTGTGAATCTAAACCATTCTCAGATCCCCATGAACACACACAAAAAATTCTTAAAAATCGGTCCAGTCGTTTAAGAGAAGTTCAGTGACAAACACACTCCAAGAAGAATCATATATATATATAAGCTACCTGAGACCTCAGAGCCGGGAGCCACCTGGCACAACGTATAGCAATTGCCATCCAACTGGGCAATGCTATTAGTTTGCTCGGTACTCTGCCTGATGGGGACGATTTAGAAAAGGTTTTCTTTTTATAGTTTTAATACTTTTATTTTAGGTTTGTATTTTAGAAATATAAAGTTATTTGACTCTAAAAAAAAAATAATATATATAAAGATAATGTAGTAAATAATAGCTTACCGTTAGCATTAAGTATGATTCATGAATTACATATCATTTACTATACTTCTTAGGCTACTAATTTCGTTATAAAGCTATCGATATTAACAACAGACTTACCGCGGCGCGGCGCGGCGCCCGATGTCGCCCGGTGTCGCCCGGTGTCGCCCGGTGTCGCCCGGTGTCGCCCGGTGGCGCCCGATGTCGCCCGGTGTCGCCCGGTGTCGCCCGGTGGCGCCCGGTGTCGCCCGGTGGCGCCCGATGTCGCCGGGCGTCGCCCACAATCCGCTATAAATAATTACTGAAAACCAACAACGAGTTAATTTGTTACCCGAATGTGGAACTTATTTTAATAAAGACAGGAACTGGGACTAATTAGTTACCCATACGTTTGTTCATCTAAATTACTTTTGTTATTGTGACCTGTATGGCGCACGAACCAGTGCGCCATACAGGTCGCTCAACCGAGCACGCTCGTAGCTCGAACCGGGGGTCGCGGGTTCGAATCCCGCTGACGGAACAAAAATTTTGCAATGTCCCTGGGTCTCGGATGTGTGTTAAATATTTGTGTAATATAATAAAAGTCTTAAATATATGTAAAGTATTAAAGTATATAAAGTAAATATGTATCCGTTACACAATCCCCAACAAACCCGTAACACAATCCTCAGGGCCAGACGGATGTGGTGTGAAGCGTCCATGTCCATAGATATATAAATAAAAAAACTCTTTATTAGAACAAAAAAGTCACAATTGCTAAAGAACGAAAAATAAAATAAATGTTCCAAATGGAAAACTGTTGGAAGCAGTCTCTACCAGACAACCTAGATATTAAAACAATATACATTATTATTAAATATTAAATCAATTTAATTATTGCTTACACAACAACAAACTTGATCTTAAAAACCACGACTTTACAGACCGATATAAAATAGTGCTGTGTCTCATCAAGTGAGTTAGTTTGCCAGAGTCTCAACTCCCTACATCTAATTCTTGAAACCTATTCTTTCATAAAAAGACAAAACGAACTTGTAATATTTTTGATAAACACAAGTGTCCTTGAGCGTGCACAGTTGCTTTCCTTCAAATGTCAATGTTCTCAATTTACATAATGTCTTTTTTATACGTATTAAGTAGATAAGTAGGTAACTAAATTTTAATTGTATGTCCAAACGCATTTAAGTAGTTAAGCTCTTTAGTTGACTCAAGATGGACGATCAACAACGTACTGAAGTCGTAAATTCTGTCATTAAATTTGTTATTGATGAGGTTTTGAGGAAATAAATTATTGAAATATCTACTAAAAGGAGCACGACGAAAAACTGTACCCAAATACGCCACTACAATTGTTAATTTAACTAAATTGTGATGACATGTACCTGTCCAAATGTGTCGAGTGACTAGCCCCGCTTACGCTTACCAACATTTTTAATTATCTAGGTAAGTAGTAACTAAATTTTAACTTGCGACTTGCTAGTAAATTTTGTGCTTACAGGTAATTAATAACTATAAATTTAGCTATCTACTTATTTACTGAATACTTGTAAACAAGACATATAAGAAAACACCTGTACAAAAAAGTAATGGTGTACCTATTCTCGTTTCCCATCGACTCCGTCTTTTTGACGCCTCCATAATCTGTGGTGAGACCCGCTCCTGTCAGTGGTTAGACCCCAGTCCTGGCTTTCAGGTCCGACCTCTGGCCCCCGGCCTTGCCCCCGCCTTTGGTCCCCGGCCCACACCCGCGGTGAACTACTAAATAGCCCTATCAACCAAACCCCCACATTGTGTTTAATAAATCAAAGTTTTGTCTTTGCTGACAAGTCAAAGATGTTGTAAGAACGAGTTTTTTGATATCATTTCTGTTGCCATAGCTTATAGCTACAATTTAGCTTAGGTAGTTTATAATGATAGATTTTTTTAATGACATTTAGAGGGCAAGTGAGCAGACGGGTTCAGCATAGAAAAATGTCCCCTTGGTACACGCCTCCACCGGGGTTCGAACCTTTTTTTGTTTACGCAGAGAAATGCGGTAACGCATTCCGCAGGGACTTGGGGACTTCCACTGCGGATATGTGAGACTTACTGCGACCGGCCCACTAAAATTCTGCGGCGTTCCTTTTACCGCCTAAAAACGAAGCTACGGGCACGATCCACCTTCCGTAACAAATCCACCTTCCGTAACACCGGGGCTCGAACCTGCATCCTCTCGAGTTCGAAGCAAAGGATTCAACCATTAGGCTACGGACGCTCTCAAAAATTAAAAAAATATATATATGTTTCATTAAAAACACATCACGTTGCTAACTGCCCCTGTAAAGACAAAAGTTAAAACACATATACTTTCATTATTTTTAATACCACATTTAGTATTACAAAGTGGACTGCAGGTAGTAAATCTCAGGGCGTGACAGGGCGTCCCGCATTCCACGTGACGCGAGCTACGTGACGCGCATGTAACGAGTGATATTCAATGAAGTCCTGGACTTTGCGGGACAAATAAAACGGTTTCAGGTTGAGTGAAGCGGACCAGCTCGAGGATTTTCACGTCCATTTCAGACAAACGCGAGTCAATACGGTGAGCAATAATTAACTCTGTGACCGTTACGAGACAAAAGTATAAATTGACAAGCTGCATGTCCAAAAAACAGTAAACCCGACTGCATGAGCCATTGCAATATTAACATCAAGTTTCTAGAATAGCTTTTTAAAGCCGTAAAGAGTAGGGTACCAAACTCAAGAGTTTGGTACCCTACTCGACCTAAATGGGCGGAAAAATTTTTGGAACCTTACAATCATTTTAATTTCATCATTTCATATATTTTTTAATCTACAGGCGAGTGTCAATTGTGCTGTTAAGACGGATAATATAACAACACATCATAGATTAAAGTCCACCAATTAGTGTTGGCTGCAGAGCGTGCCAAACAAGTATACATACATACAAAATACATACTCTCGAAAAACATAACCCTCATTCTAGCGGAATAGGGTAAAATAAAACAAAACCAAACTACATACTTTTAATTACCTTTTGATGGCGGCTCCCTCGCGTGTAATAAATTGCGTAGAAACATAAATGTTTCTGGAACATGATTTTTTTCCTACACCAAAACTAGCTTTGTACTACCCATTCCTTTAACTAAGTATGCTAAAAATCAATCGGTTGCTTCGTTAAGTCGTGAAGGATGGACAAACAATCAAACAGACTTTCCCACCCGATATTGTATGGATTTACACACATTCTTAGGTATCTTTGATTCCATTTTTAAATTGACATTTACTACAAAAAATACTGCTATATGCCACACAAACTTTTCCTTAATACCTCAAAATGAAAGCAAATCCAACGAGAAATATGAAATAGAATTTCTCTAAATGTACTAACTCCGTCGTTGGCACACTTCTAATTCTTTCAGCGCGCGGGTCTAAGCCGCCGTCTTACGGCTAAGTCCCGTAATCATTTCTGAAGACGACGGCGATTTATTTTAATTGCTTTCAGATAAATCTTCGTAAATATATGTCTTTGTAAATATGTTTCACTGAAATGCCTGAGGGTGAATCGTAAAAGGAAAACGTTGTTATACTAGTAACTTGTCGTCGTGGTTTCGCCTGCGTCGAATTTAACCGGAAATAAAAGGTACCCTAAGTGAGGTATTATGAATTCGTACACTTCGCATTCATAATATTAGAGTAAAGAACGGAGATATTAATATTGTGAAATGCATATTCAAAAATTCGTAGTAATTCACGAAAACAAGAACTGTAAAACATAATTTTAAGTTAATGCATAATACGCATCAGAAATTAGTGTAGTACAAAATATGTAGATATAACTTTTTCGGGACGTGAAAGGCAGGCGTAGTCCATTGTTCCGGTCATTAGCTGAAACAATAACAAAACTTTACTCATCACATAATCCAACCGAATTGAGAATACATCTCTCGCTGTACACACATATTGCTGTACACACATATTATACACACATATTGCTGTACACACATATTATAGTGTTGCGACTTGCAGTCTTTTTGTATTTTGTGGGCACATACAAAAACTACAAATCTTTCTTTAGCGCAAAACTTTGACGACCTCTGTGGCTCAATTGGTAAGCGCGTTTGTAGCTTACGCCGGGGGTCGCGGGTTCGAACCCCGCCGACGTTCCTGGGTCATGGATGTGTATTAAATATGTTTATCATATAATAAAAATCTTAAATATGTGTATAGTATAAAAGTATTAAATATATTT
>JAOTAV010014558.1:0-25462 GCA_026546445.1 Cyclargus thomasi | reverse complement strand
CGAGTCCCACATACCCCGGTGGTAGTTCCCCAACATTGCCGGGGATGCATAAGAGCATTTCCCGTCCTTAAAAAAAATAAATAAATAAAATATTACGCTGACGCACTATCATACAGCAACCTCCAAACCTCGCGACCTAACCTCGATTGCGATTGAAGCAAACATCCAAACAAACCATTACAATTTTTATATCATAATAGCAAAAACGGTTTACGCTAAACAGTATTAATAAGTTACAACTGACAGGTTATTCGGTAATAGAGCTTCTCAATGTATACCATGGGGGATATTGAAAGAGAGCCAGTTGACGAATCTACGTCATTTGGTCGGAATATGTCAGCTCCATATAAGCCATCTGTCGGCTGGGTTTGACATATCGCGAACAAATTACTTTGATCCGACTTCTGGCTCTGTTTCAGCTTCCTTGAAGGTACATACAACTATATACTTTGTATATTATATTGTTTCGTACAGATACAAATATCTGCAAAGACCGTATTCAAATTGGATCTGTAGTTTTCGCGTTAATGAAAAAGTTTAAAAAAATCTCTTTTGTCTACTTAGACGGGTGAGGGGAATGTTTTTTATACACCAGATGCAAAATTGGAAGAAAACAAAAATATCTGCGAAAACCTCATTCAAATCGAATTAGTAATTTTTGTACTGCAAAGAAAAAGTTTGACACAACCCACCCTTTGTTCCCTTAGAGGGGTGGGGGAAAAAATTATACACCGTCAGATGTTAAATCGTTAAAAAGACAATAACATCTGCGAAAACCGCAATCAAATCTAATCAGTAGTTTTCGTTTTGAACAAAAATTTCAAACAAACTCTTACCCCATTTTTGCCTCGTTAGAGGGGTGGAAGGGGGAGAGGTTTATGCACCAAATATTAATTTAGAAGAAGACAAACACGTCTGTGAAAACCTCATTCAAAACGAATCAGTAGTTTTCGTGTTGAAGAAACAATTTAATACAAACTCTTACCCCCTGTTTGTGACCTTAGAGGGGTGGGAGGAAAAATTTTTATGCACCAAACTTTATGTTGGAAGAAGACAAATATAACTGTGGAAACCGCATTCAAATCGAATCAGTAGTTTTCGTGTTAAAGAAGAAGTTAGATACAAACTCTTAGCCCCTCTTTTGTCACGTTATAGAGGTGGGGTACCCCCCACCTCTATAACATTTTTATACACCAGATGTTAAGTTGGAAGAAGACAAATACAACTGTTAAAACCAAAATAGTTTTCGTGTTGAAGAAACAGTTTAAGACACAAATAATAATTTAAAATAATTTAATTTAAAGCTTCATTTACTATTGTAAATGTGTAAACTTATTATATACCTCTAAAAATTATTAAATCTTTATGCTCGTGGCACTATAAATAAAACTTCAAATTTATATTTTATTAAGTTATTATTAAGCAAAGGTTTGAAAAATAAAAAAATTGAATTATAGCTCAAAATACAGATTTAGGGTGGATTTTATCTGGACTCTGCTCTACGAAACAACCCAGTCAAATAAAAGTCATTCATGACGCGCACTGAAGAGACTGAATTAACAAAATTTTGGGAACTTGAAGAAATTACAGAAGACTATCAGTTAAATAAAGTCGACCAAATTTGTGAAAATTACTATACTGAAACAACTCAAAGAAACACAGAGGGATGTTACACAGTAAAACTTAATTTTTTTAATATCTTCAATGTACTGAATTCTTATTTACCCAGTATAGATTTTAAATCGGCAACTCAGAAATATAATTTCAGGTCTTGAACGAACTTTCATCAAAACTTTTACCCTTTTTTACCCCCTTGGGGGTAGAATTTCAAAAAATGCCTAAACACGTATCCATTTATTTTCAATCAGCAACACAGAAACAAAATGACGAACCTTTATAGAAACTTTCAACCCCGTTAACACAAAAAGAATTTCAAGACTGCTCACATAGGGCAATAAATTCATGTGTTTTCTGGTGGCGGTTAAAAACATGCAATTTGATAAAAATTGCATTGTTAGGCCAGACGAAGCTAGCCGCGGAAAAACGACGACCAGCCCTCCAGCATCCAGCCTGCACCTCAGCCTTCGACGGTAACTCCGACTAACGCGGTACCAGTTGACCGGACCACCTCCGGCGCAACTGTCCGGAGTCTCGTCCTTGAGAGTCGCCATAATATTTAATCTTGAACATATTAACTAGATTACGCTGACACACGATCAGCACATACACCAGCTCTCTCACAGTCCCTCGTCCTGGGCTACTCTCTGAAGTGTTCCTATCGACTCCCAAATATAACCTAACCTCTCACTGTGGCCAAGACCTTAAGCCTAACCACAGTCATCTGAGCTTGGGTGACTGACAGTGAGAAAATCATTTCCATCCTTTGAATTCTTTTAACTATCCGCCTGCTACCTTAGGTCTCATGGTAGCAGGTTTCCTGGACATATTAAATATCTTTATATATACATGATCCTTTGGTTAGGGCTAGGGCTGTAAGGCATTAGGATACTAGGTGTTAGCGATTCTAGTACTAGGGTACAGCTACCCCACATAGTAACTTGAAACCCTACACTGGATTTACAGAAGTAGAGTTATAAACTTTACAGAAGTGAGAATACGTCAGTCAACAAACCTTAACCTAATTGTTTACAAGGTAAAAACAAAAACAATAAATAACGAACTAAAACGGATGAAATAACATTTATTTATCAAAAGTGTCTTTTTCAGAATTCGGATGAGACCTATTTCTGTACACATTATTCATAATTTAGAAGACTGCTTTGGACTGATTTATTAAACTGATGATATTTGTAATTTTGTTGCCGACATAGTTTTTCGAGACGTAATAAGTGAAGACAGCGACTTCCGCAGACAAAATGTTACCGACAAATGTCGGCGGCACAAGCCGGCTACATTGTGCATACATGTGTGGCTTAGGTGTGTAGTGCGCCTTTGAAGTCACAGATCACACGATAGGAGACACAATAACTCTTAAATTCTATGAATAGTATCTATTATTATTCATGAATTGTTGGGTTATTGAATGGTATAATGAGAGTCACAATGATAGATGTAATTTGCATAGTAAGAGTAGCATATGCTTTCAGTTTTCATGATACACCGAAATCTCCATATTTGTATCTATAAAAATAATGGAGAATTGTGAGCACCCTTGGAACTATATTTATACCTTGGTACTATATTATATTAATATATATGAAACTATATTAGTTTTTGCTAGCGTTTGTGAGTATTCTAAGCGTATGACTAGAATACATCCCATGAAACCAAAGTCTTTAAGGTGTTTTGGAGTTATAACGAGGTCATTATGTGGTGACGCTTGTGTGATAGCCGTGATGATGATGATGAATACAATTTGCAATAGCAGTTGCTTTGAGTACCTAAAAGAAGCTAAATATCTAAAAACAGAAAACCCGACTGCAGGAACCATTACAATTTAAACATCCAGTTATATATTTCTAGAATGGCTATATTTTAAAGCCCTACATTTTGATACCCTACTATATTTTGACTTTAAAGTCCGCCATTTTGGTTTTTAATTTTTTTAATGTACCCAGTGTCACTTGCGCTATCAAGATTCAAGACAAATCTAACGATACCGCATACGTTAAAATCCATCAAGCCGTTCAGGCCACAGAGTGTGCAAAATAATTATACATACATACATACTCTCGAAAAACTAGCAGCACCTTCGGAACTATGGTGTGGCGCTAAACACATTAAGCGTAATAATCCTGCATCTCGCTATCGAAGTTTTCGAAACACGGCGGTATATACATATGCCTTATATACGGCAGCTGAAATGTATAACTTGGGCTTCGGCCTGACCGAGTATAACAACAGTCTAGGTCGAAAGATCTTATTTTATATCTGGTTTACACGTATTAAGTAGATAAGTAGGTAACTAAATGTTAACTTAATAATTGCATGTGATCACAAAATTTTGTAACAAGTTGTGCTTACCAACTTAACAGAAAAAATAGAAAAAATTCTTATTATCTGGGTAAGTAGTAACTAAATTTTAACTTGCAACTTAGTACTAAATTTTGTGTTTACATGCAATTAATAACTTAAAATTTAGTTACCTACTTATCTACTTAATACGAGTAAACAAGACATTAGAGCTACAACGCTCAATCTCACAATGTACGAGTATACCTGGGTACAAAATCTTACTTTTTGGTAGTATTTACTTAGGAAACCAAAATCACACATCACAAATCAAATATAAATTTTAAGGAGTTCCCTCGATTACTTATGGTTTCCATCATCAGTACCCAATCGGAATAATACTTCATACAACAAAGAAAAAAAATGAAACGGCGAAGTAAAGATTGAACATACATAAAAAAAACATATATGCGGTCGAATTGAGAAACCTCCTGGAAGTCGGTTAAAAAAAGAAAAAATATATCCACAGCCGAACCAAAAACGAAGAGGTTCCATCCTCCTTGTTTTTGGAAGTTGGTTTTCAACAACCTACAAATATTAGTACTTAGGTCTTACACAAACATAATTACGTTGAGGGTTTGAAAAATAAAACAAACTTTTCAGGTTGCAAATTTATTTCACGCAATCGGCTTATAATACAAATCTTTGACGCAAATTAACATTTTTAAGACCTAATAGCAAAACATTTTTGAAAAATCTGGCTCTTAAGACCCGTGCTTATAGTTTAGATATTACTGTATAATAATTAGACACAGTAACTTGAGTCTTGTTAGAAAATTCAGATTGGTTCCTTCATTAGGGCATGAAGGAAGGATAAAATAAAAATAAATAAAAAAACACGCTTCCCATGCATTGCGAAGGTTTGCGCGTTGTAGCAGGAAAGTCAAAATAACTGTTTAGGCTTTTAACAAAAACGAACTGGGTCGGAACTTTAAAAGTGACCTTTGTCCCTTTTTTAGAATGCATAATTAAGGGTCTCTAAATTAAGGTTCTGAATTTCGGTTATTTAATATAGGGACAATAATTCAGGCTCCTGAATTTAGTGTACATAATTTAGGTTCACTACTTTAGTGTCCCAAATTTTTTGATCTTCAATTTATTGTCCCTTATTTAAGGTCTATTATTAAGAATCCTTATTTTGAGGGCCAGAATTTAGAGTTCAAAATTTTGTACTAAAATTATATGCCGCTAAATTAAGGTTTTGATATAATGTACTGATTTCCGAATTAAGGATCCCTTACCAAAGGTTCTTAACCAAGGGTAAGGTTTGATAGGGTAAGCTTATTACAAAACTAATATCACCATTTTCATATAAATTTTGAGATATTCTATGGTTATAAAATGATGATGCATGTTGTTATCGCAGTTCTAATTAAGTTATTTCCTGCTACTAAGCAGTAAAATGTTTTTAGTACTTAAAACAACACTAAACCCCCAAACTTGTATTGATAAAGAATTACGAGCCTTTTTAGAACCATCGCTGTACATGTTGGTACAAATTTAAGTTTCCTAGGAAAACCAAAACCACCATATTTCTCCTTACCCATTTTAAGAAGTCCCCTAGATTACTCATGGTTCAAGGTCTCATCATCAGGTCACATTGCAATTGTATCCCATCACATTGGATTGTCACATTGGAATAGTACCATGCAACATAATGTGCCTTCTCCTTTTTACCCGACTGCGCCAGAGGAAGGAGGGAGATGTTTTTCGAGAGTGTATGTTTTTTTATAAAGATATTTAGGGGCAAGTGAACAGACCTAGGTTACCTGATGGAAAGCAACTTCCGTCGCCCATGGACATTCGCGACATCCGAAGAGCGGAAGTGCGTTGTCGGCCTGAATGGAAATAGGGATAAGGGATTTGGGAAGTTGGGCCACCGGTATGTATGTATGTATGTACGTATAATTGTTTGGTACGCTCTGCAGTCTCAACGGCTTGATGGATTTCGGCTTAAGAGCTATCGTTAGATTTGGATTTACTCTGAGAGTACATTAGTGTAAAACAACACTATTCACTTGTGAAATAAATAAAAGTCAAACACTCTGTTCACTTCTTTTAATACACTATTCTTCCACTTGATCACTATAATAATTTAACACTTTACATTTATTTTACTAAAACACTTTTAGCACTTATTTCTTTGTATAGCAATTCACGGCCTCAAACCACAAAATAAATCACAAGCACTGAGCTCACACTTTACTGTTCTAGCCTATAGCCTTCACGAAATTTTCCGACTGAATGCCTTGCAAAAACCTAATATGGTAAGTAGAGAGGGTTCCCTCTCTACTCACCATATTAGGCGTGTAAAGTTTGAGTTCCGCTCTTGTGGCTCTAGTGCAATTTAAATAACTTCCGATTTTCATTTGAATTACAAATTTAGTTATTTATAACATTTTTAAATTTAAATTATTGGCTATATATTAATTTAGCCTCTTTTACATTTTACATTAAAAATATTTATTCAATTTAATTGATAAATAAAAGTTAGTGTAAAATAATAATAAAAATATCCGTTTTCTTTTATAAACAAAATAATTGAAATAAAAATGTAACTGAATACTTAAATAAATGTTTAAATATTTAATTAAATAAATTTATTTAATTAGAATTACACACATTTTTGTTTCATTTATTTCCTGTAATTAACGTTAGTAATAAACTACTTTTGATTTTTGGTGACAAATTTTAATAACCGTAGAAATTTTACCAATGCAAGGTAAAATTTCAACGGATGCTACAGTCGCTTTTTTTGTTTTTGGACATTTGTCTTGTTCGAAGTGAAGTTATTTAACGGGAAGAAAAATAGTGTGCAAAAACGTTACGTGCATTGTACGTCAGAAAGTAATAAATTTTAAGAATAATTATTATTTATATAGGGGTAATGTTAAAAAAAATATTTTGTCGCAAAATCATAATATATTTTAAATACTGTGAAGTACAGTATTTTTTTTACTTTTAACTAGAAACTTTGCTCGTCAAACCATGAACTAACGCTGTCGCTTTATTTTTTGCAGCAGTAGTCGCAGCAGATAACTTACTAATCAACAGCGTGATAGGTGCTTTCACTTTATTAACAATAATAGCTATGTTTGGTCGGTTAGAATTGCCTGTCGATGATTCTGTAGTAGTACTATCGGTTGAATCAGTCGTTGTACTGGAATCAGTCGTTGTACTAGAATCAGTAGTTGTACTTGCATCAGTCGTTGTACTTGCATCAGTCGTTGTACTAGAATCAGTTGTTGTACTAGAATCAGTGGTAGTACTAGAATCAGTCGTTGTACTAGAATCAGTCGTTGTACTAGATTCGGTATTAGTAATATAGTCTGAGGCAGAATTAGTCTGAGTACAGAACAGCACGATAGCCCCGAAGATGACAAGTACCTGTGAATGAAGAACTAGGATTAGAACTTAAAATGACCTTTTAAAATCAATATAATTTTTTTTTATATAAAATAAGTATTTAAAGTACACTTTCTAAACGTCGTGACTAAGGATTGATAACTAACCCGGCGAGAAGAACCGGCGTAAGAAACTCGCACCTTTTACCACGGGGGTGGACCCCGTGGTTTTTTACTTCATATTTTATAATCCCTGGTTTCATTTGTTTATTAGTAATAATAATGAAGATATTTGGTAAAGGATGGACGGAGATATTAACGAGTATGTAAGTAAGACGACTTCCAAGAAAAAATCTAAAGAGAAGAACTGCTGGCGAGAAGTGGGACTAAAAAACACAAAAATAGAAAAAGAAAATTTTCAAAAATATATATCGGAATTTAATTATTTAGTAATGAAGAATCCTGTGATTAAATTTCAACTTGCTACAAATACATTTTTTATAGTATGCAAGCAATTTTCGCAAACTATTTTTGTATGCACCTGGTAATGTTAAATTATCTGGCTTATCGTTTTTTCTATTTTTTAAATATTTACAACATATAAAAATACGTATTGCCTCAAATATATTTTTGGAATACCTTTGAATAGTTTATAGCCTTAAATTTTTATGTAAACAATATTTGGTATAATATAAGGGTGTTCTGTAATAAACAAATATATTAGTTTAAAATTTAAAAAATGTCGATATGGTGTATAGCTAAATAGCCAAACTAGATAATGAAATCGCCTTATCATTTTAAATAAGTTTTTTTCAAAATTCTATTGGAAAAAATTAGTATTTACTCGAAAGTTGTAAAATGTTAGTTGTTCTATTTATGTCTTGAATTATTATTTTACGTTGTTATTGTTTTAATATATTTTTGGAATATATATTTTTTTACATGTAAAATGTAGGGCAGGCCCCGCTTCTCATCAGCCAGATCTGCAGTGCCGTATTGTAATAGGAGAGTTGTATGACAAGGTTTTAGCTTGCCTCAAATACCTACTGAAAATTTGCTCTCAAATTATAAATACTTCGTCGTCTTTTTGAAATTCGGCTAGACGTTAATTATTTCGACGATCTTTATAATTTTGATGTCGGAAGCAATTTACTTAATCATAAAGGGGCTGTTTCACGGCTTACTGATCAAGTTTATTTTAGGCTATCCGTAACTTTTTTGACAGATTCTCCATACATCTGTCAAATAAAGTTGTGGAAAGGATATCTGTAAGGGAAAGGCTATCTGTAAGCGGTGAAACAGGCCTTAATTTATCTGACATTTAGAGACTTACTTTTGTGTACATATCGACGGTTAAGAAACAAATACTGCTATCTACTTTTTTTCGATTATTGGTTTTTTGTTTAGGTCTACTAACAAAATATTGTTTTTCTCGTTATTTCTAATAAAAAAGTGACCAGCAATAAAGTGCAGTATTTTATAAGAAAATTACGTGTATAAATAATCCGTAACTATAATATTAAATTTATATTACGTTTTTTTTCTCTCCTGTTATGCTGCTATCTACAAAATTGAGATTTTGTAGATAGCAGTATTTGGTTCTTAACCGTCGATATGCTTTTGAACATATTTAACATCATTTTTCTATCCTGGTCCAAAGCATGTTGAGGAGGAAGAGGAGTCATAAAATATTACTCACCTGAACTGATTTC
Source organism: Cyclargus thomasi (assembly GCA_026546445.1). NCBI lineage: Eukaryota > Metazoa > Arthropoda > Insecta > Lepidoptera > Lycaenidae > Cyclargus > Cyclargus thomasi. The sequence continues at coordinate 16,434 of JAOTAV010014558.1, read as the reverse complement.
ATTTTTGTTAAGGTTCCTTTTTTTCTGATGAATTGTAATGACACTCCGACCTCAAGTTGATTAAACTTCAAGTGTTTTTATACCAGCCGTATAATTTACTATGTATTCAAACTTTCTTTTGTAATTAACTATTAAATAGTATTATTGCGTTTTTATTATCCTAATATATCTTAATTTTATCAGGTCAAACTGTTACACGTGGAATATATATGGTTCCGTATATTTTTTTGTTTAGCCCACCAGCCATCATACATTCGCACCGCTGAAACTCCTATGTCGCCAGGATATCACCAACATTTTTGGGTGACCCGATCAGAAGCAATATTTTGTCAGTTGTGTGTGTTCATGTTTTTACTTCGCTCTATACCTACTATACTAAATCCACATCGAAAACATAAAATTCACATATATACTTATTTAATATCCATTTAACTTTTAAGCTAAAGTGTTTGTTTGAACGCGCTAATATCAGGACCCACTGGGCACACACAATTGAAAAGTTCTTTTTGTGTTCGTTAATCGAGGAGGACTATAGGTATATTATAACATCAAGCTACTACCAAAAGGCGCTGAACAGTAATAAAAAATATAGCAAAAACGTGTAGTTTGATAATTTTTAGAATTTTCTTTACGTGTCCTGAGTTAACGCTGAAAGTTTAGAAAAAACATCGTTAAAAGGGTGTGTATTGATGGTATGTTATCTGTCCATTTTAGGGTTCCGTACCTAAAAGGTTAAAACGGGACCCTATTACTAAGACTTCGATATCTGTCTGTCTGTCTGTTCGTCTGTCTATCTCAAGGTTGAATCTCAAGAATGTTAGCTAAAGCTAGAGAGTTGAAAATTTTGCCGAAAACGTATTTCTGTTGCTGCTATAACAAAAATCAAGACTAAAAACACAAATGTTTAATCTCATACAATAAGCGTGTTTTTTGCCAGTTTCTACTTTTCACATGGACGCTTCACACCACGTCAGTGTTGCCCCGTGGTAAGTACCAGAAGGACTTGTGTTACGGGTACCAGACAAAGGAAATATATTTAATACTTTTATACTATACACATATTTAAGATCTTTATTATATGATACACATATTTGATACGACCGACGGCGGTTTTCGAACCCGCGACCACCACAATATAAAAATATGTTTGCTAGTTTTTATGGTATTTGTAATATGGGTCTTAGATGCCCGAAATAAAAATGATTTAATTTAATCCATAATATAACGAGGAATGTTCGATATAGCTTCGTTTCGTTTATGATTAAAGCGTTTTATTTGATGTGTAATGTGTATTTTTACCGACTACGTGTAACCAATACGGTAGATCACCGGTTCAATTGTCGAATTTTATGTTTATTCGATTAATGCGAGAGAGTTTAACGCGTCTGATGGAATCCATCCCAGCTTAGTGTTCTGCATGTATGGACCACAAGGCATACGTATGCGACCTTCGTCTCATAACTCCCAAAATTTATCATCGTTAAAAATTGAGCTACTAATAGCTCAATTTTTAACGATGAATAGAAATTGGGATCGACTAGCTGTATATCAGCTAGGAATATAAAGCATCGTTAAAAATTGAGCTATTAGTAGCTCAATTTTTAACGATGAATAGAAATTGGGATCGACTAGCTGTATATTAGCTAGTAATATAAAGCGCGAATTAGTGTTTTTAACGCCGCAGTTTTTCTATGGGCTTGGTACTTCATAGCGGCAATAATAATTTTAATAACTCGATGACTATAAAAGCTACAAAAAATTTGGTAATACACGTCGGTAGAGCTTTTTCTTCTGATTATGATGGCATCAAAATGTCAAAACGACTAGATGCCGGTTAAAGGCATTTAAGCTTTTTAACAAGCTTTTATTAGCTCGGCCTGTATGTATGTACGTATGTAATGGAATCTTTAAACATAATTTTCACCAATTTCCAGAAGTCTGATTAACTTGAATCTTTACATTCGTATCAAGGACCGATGACAATGCAATAATTCAATAATAGTTTTTCATTATCCTTAATGGATTCGTCAGGGTTAGTAAATTCTTTTATAGATCCTTTGTAGGAGAGGGAGAAAGATAAAGCTAGGGCGCGATCTGCGCATGCCTGCCGTCAATATGAGTTTGTCACAGACAATCAATCATAATGAATCACCTCAAAATTAAATTATAATAAAATTTAAGTTATTAACACAATGATTCAATTCAGAGTAAAAAGCGTTGGGTGTTTTATATTCTTAAATATTACAATCATCATTGGTAACTACCTATGAGGGAATAGTTATAAACTGCAGTAAAATGCACCCCACGATTTTTACTCTGAATTGAATTATTGTGTTAATAACTTAAATTTTATTATAATTTTATTTTGAGGTGATACATTATTTATCATCATTATTATGTACCGTTTCATATGCCTATCTATCGAACCTTTTCCCGCCGTAATTCATTTGTAAGTAGAGCTAGTGCGCGTTTTAATAGTTTTTAATTGAATATAGATTTTGATGATAGATTTAAAATAAAAACAATTGACATTCGTAGGATTACACAAAAAATAAAAATCGTTACATTTATATTGAGAAATTAGCGTTAATGCGATTAGCGTGTTTTGTGATTAGCGTGTTTTTAGATTTATAAGTTTTAATGTAAGTGTGAGTGTTTTTCATGATACTAATTTTGTTCTGTTTTTTTTCCTGGTTGCTTTCATTAACGCGGTCAAGTTAATTAACTTATTATAACTTTGCATGGTTCTTATTGGTAAAAACTTTTAATTTGCTTTATGATTTCTGTTGATCTTATGCCTAATGTTGATGCAAGATGCAAGAGATTTTCTAGGGTCTTACAGAAATATATAGTTGTCTTACAGAAATATTATCTACCGCACGTATATATGCCAAAAACATTAAATCTGATTGCCGCTCTTAAACAGTCATTTAATATTAAGTTACCAGATAACATTTTGGTATAAATACTTATGTTATAATTACGTCTAAAAGTCATTATATTGAATCAACGCTAACAACATGTACGCTAAGGTAATATCATTCGAAAATGTTGATTCCCTTTCGTGCTCTTTCCTTTACGCAGATTTTTTAAAATATACTAAAAACTTTTTACCTTTGACGCAGTCTCCAAAGGGGGGGTCAAGTTTTTCGAGTGTATGTGTGTATGCAGATTTCTATATCCCATGCTGCGGCCTAAACGACTTGAGATTTCGATGTATGAAATGTCGTTAGATTCGTCTCGATTAAATAGAAATTAGAGTGATATACATAATTGAAGGTTTCTGCAGTATTTTTTTTTGTTTTTGGAATTTAGTTTCTTAAAGAGGTGTCTCTTAAAGCTGAAACAGTCTCAGATTGTCCATATTCCGCTATTCATAATATCAAATCAAATATGAGTATAGATATTGTTTTGTATGTTAATTGTTAATTGCTTATTTAATTGTTAATTGCTTGTTTCGTGTAATGTGTTATTAAAATTGTCGTATTTACTAAAAAAGTTGGTAAATTATTGGTTTAAACACCTCACGCAACATATCTTTTGCAACCATTCGGTTTCTTTCCCCTTTTACACCCACAATTTTTAAACGGTTCAAACTTTTTTTTTTCATCTAATATATTGCCAATTCTTAGTTCGGGAGTTTATATGCTGACTGTCTGTCCGTTAGTCATAACTCCACTGATAAATCAAATTCAGAATATTTATTTCAGATTTTCATCCATAGTGTTAAGCCTAAAACATACTGATAGGACGCGTTTGACAGCCGCGATCTAGATTATAATAATACAAGTGTGCAGCTATAAGGCGTAAGTGGCGGACGTTTTGTATAGTCTGTCAGCCGCGTCTGACGTCAGTCACGGACGTTTTTGTATGGGCCGTCAGTCGTTTCAGATCAGTGTTTTCAGCTTAAGTTACAATAATAGTAGAATTTACATTTATAAGCTATAAATGTAAATTCTACTAAACTTTTAATTTCAGACGTTTTTGATCAGCTACGTAGTCCTGCTATGCATCCAGCTATCGATCCAGGATCCTGTACCTTCTACAACTCCTGCGACGACCACGCCAGCAACCACAGCTTCAACCGAAGATCCATCAGATCCAACGCTGCCTCCCGCACTAAAGAAAATTCCTGGCTTAGAGAATATGAAGCGATACCTTTTTAGTTGATCTGGTTCAGTTTGTCATGTGTTCTTGAAATTACCTGAGGTTATATAAAATAATATTAAATAAATATAAAAAAAATTGAATAAAAATATTTTGTGTTTTTTTTATAAATAAAAAAGCACGCACACATTAACAAATGTCAGTTTTTTATTCACAAATAGCTTAATTTCACCACGGTCGTTATATAGCGTGGTAGCACAGTGGTCCACTAGTATGACACGTTTCATATCAAGCATAGAGTTTCCGAGTTCAAGACCCATTCGGTATATTCCATTTTTTTCACCATATTTTGTCAAATATTTTTCTAAAAATGTTATTTATAGCTGTTTTAAATATATTTCTTAAAATGTTATATGTATAAAAATTGGCTTTTTAAAATTCATTTTTGGGCCAACATTCGTAAAAAGACAACAATTGTGGCAGAAAGTTTTTAACTTTGATTATTGACACAAATTTAAACCGCCGAGTCTTAGAGTTTGGAGCGTAGACAAAGAAGCCATTGACTGCTGCATTTTTCCCTTTCATTCGCACATGAAAGAGTTAGTTAATTACGTATTGCTTGCGTACGAAAGAGAAAAAAAACATATTTTTTAGCGTATTCAAAAATAAACAAATAAATAAGATAAGGATCACAATACGTACAAAAAGCTGTGTGGCGACGCCATTAAGCGCAATATTTCTGCATCGCCCAATCAAAGTTTTCGAAGCACATACACGACAGCTGATATGTAAATCGTAGGCTTCGGCGTGGGCGGCGTAGTTCATGATAACTATAGTAATTAATTATTAACCGACTTCCAAAAACGAGGAGGTTATATGTTCGGTTGTAGAATTTTTTAAGTATGTTCAACCATAGCTCCGCCGTTTGGGAACCGATTTTCAAAATTTCTTTGTTGTATAGGATATTGTACCGAATAGGTCCCATGTTCACCATGGTGGTGGCTGATGATGGGAACCATGAGTACTCGAGGGAACTCCTCGAAATATGTATTGAAACATTTGGTGATTTTGGTTTCCTTAGAAGCGTACCAAGTATATGTTACTAAAAAGTAAGATTTGGTACCAAGGTATACCATGGTTCCGAAGGTACGGAGAGAACACGTGGTTCCTTACAGATATGACTTTGGAATTTTCGGACTTCTTCTAAGAACTGAAAGCATATGCTACTACAATTAAAAATTTATTCATAATCATCATCACTATAATCACACCAGGCACCATTCATTATAATTCTATTATCCACCATGGTTCACAAAGTGTTAATGAGACTTCTTTTTCCTTAGATATTTGTCGACATTTTGTCGGTGAGCTAGGTTGTTAGCTCCACTTACAAGATACGTGTGGCTTGTTCCGCCGACAAGCCTGCTGGCGGCTAAGGTGTGCAGTATAGCGCTTTACAGATAGTAACATAATATGTACGTGGAACGAACAAAATAATAAAGTAATAACTGATTTATATTCAAAACTAGTTATACCCCGCGGCGATACCCGTAGCTTAGTCGAGATTAAAAAGTACTCTATGTGCTAATTCAAGATGCCAGCTAGCTCCATACATATATCAAATTCGTTCAGTCGTTTAAACGTAAAGAATTAACATTACACTCACAAACTCACAAATCTACAAACTTACAAACTTTTGAATTTATACTACTAGTAAGATAATATATTTGTCGTGGGAGAGCCATGTTTCGGCACGAATGAGCCAAAGATTCGTGGGCCTTACAGAAAACTGTTGTGAAACGGCGTTGTGCTGTGTTTCGTCCAGTAAGTTTACCTGTGGCCGAACTTCTCTAATCTCTATTCCTATTCCCAAGCGCGTGCTTGGGCTGGCTGAAAAGCAATTCGTTGCTTGCCATATGAAATTGGAGTCTTATTCGTACAAAAGTCCCTTTTACGAATGAAAAATTTAATTATTAGTACAAATAAACCCGAAGGACGTTGTTCTGCCGGTCTTTTACAATGTGGCTGAGTACCTCGCTGTACACTCATTGGAATACCGACCAGTAATGCACATGCTATACTCTTCGGATGTTACAGCGACGGTAGTTGCTTTCCATCAGGTTAACCCTCTACTCCCTTGCCCCTTTAACATAAAAAATGTATCATGCCTAGTGGTTCTCTATAGGTATAGGCATTATAATTTTGGGTAACTAAAAAGGGTGAAATTATTATTATTTTTAATAAAGAATTAAAACCGACTTCCAAAGGAAAAAACAAAAATAATAAAAAAGAAACTAAAATGTATTAAATAAAATTTATTTTACCGAATTCTGTAATAGGCACTATTAAAGAATAAATTTTATTTAATACTTCTTAGTTTCTTTTTTATTATTTTTGTTTTTTCCTTTGGAAGTAGTTTTAATTTTTTGTTAAAAATAAAAATTAATGATTGAATGATTATACAGGGTATAAACAAAAATAAGTGATAAAAATTTTGGATGTTAATATTTTTTTCGTATAGGGTTAACGCTGAAAGTAGCAGCGTTCGAAGCGATTTTTTTGGATATGTATTCCGTCATAGAAGACCGACAACGCACTTGCTACTTTTTTAATGTTGCGATTGTCCATGGGCGACGGTAATTGTCTTATTTGAATCTTAACAGTCACTTTTTGTTTCCCTTTTCTGTGTTTCTTTTAGTTTCCCCACGTGCCGTATTTAAGATGACCAAAACCCCTGTCGCCGCTTTTCAGTAGGAACTTATTTATTTAGGGGTTTCCTAAATACCACCGCGTAGCAGTGAGTGTCAGCTACTTTGTAATATAGGCGTGAAGGTGTCTATTTTTTCTATTTTTCAAGAAAACCTTTTTCACCTAAGTTTTTAAGCCATGCCCCATGTCTTAGAAACTTTTAAGAAAAGACGTTTAAGAAACATAGCAGTTCTTTAAACACGTATTATATATATTATTATTTAAAAAGTCATAGCAACGTTTTTCTAATGTTTCTTACCCTCGAGATATTTGTAAAGCAAACTATCCAAGAACAAAGTATGAAGCTAGTTCAGAAGAAAACACACCGTATTAAATTATACAACAGGTGCTTTAACTATTAAAAAGATTTTTAATACTAATAACGCAATTTTACTCACATATTTTTATGTTACAGTTTTCCGGATTATATACAGTAGAATTAAAAAAAGGTTTTACTCTTTAAATATTTTGATTTGAAAACAATAAAGGTGTGTGTCTTCTGAAATTTTAAAAGACGTTTGGTGTCGCGCGTAAAACTTAAATTTTAACATAGCATAATAAGTATCTATGTCCTTCCCCGAATCTACATACCAAATTTTAACAAAATCTGTATAAATATTATACGAGCTGTCTGTTAACACTTAATATAAAAGCATTAGCTTGAAAAGCCTGCTCTTTGAAAAGCCAAGCTAGAACGGTTATGAATTAGGAGTTTTCTTATAATAGTAAGGAATATCTTTTTTAAGGAAGCCTTTCACAATTCTTAAAGTAAGACCAACATCTCACATTTTCCACTGTTAATAAAGAAATATGTGTATTTTTGTGTTTTTGTTATATACACTACAATAATATAGTTTTTCAGTTTTTTAACTCTATGCTATACTTTACAAAGACATTTTGTTATGTAGACCTACACAATACCCACGCTGGATTATGTTTTAAAAGTGGCCCATCGTTACAGATAATGAGAAAGATATAGTAACAATGATAATAGTATGAAAATCCTGAAAATTATTTTTGGCGTTGTGTATATGAAAAAACCGACCAAGTGCAAGTTGGACTCGCGCAAGAAGGTCATTCCATATCAGTATAGAGAAAAATTGGGACAACGAAAATTTTAAATTAAAATTAGTTTTTTTTTTAATTTATAAAAGAAAGTTTAAAAAGTAAGCGTTGGGACTTGAACCCATGCACCTACGATTTAAGCTTCGATCTTAATCATTTGGCCAAGCTGCAGATAATTGACGTGTTGAATTCGTCAATCTACTATCAAGGAAGGAAATATTAAAAATATTTCATTTATTTTTATTTTAACCACACTTAAATATTTAATTTATGTTGTTTTCAGTAGTTTTCGTTATAGCGGCAACAGAAACACATATTCAAGGCCGGCAACGCACATGCAACCCTGATGTCGCTAGTGTCTATGGGCGGTGGTAGTTGCTTTTCTTCAGGTAACTCGTTTGCCCCCTTATTTTTATAAAAAAAAAAATATTCTGTGAAAATTTCAACTATCTAGCTATTACCGTTCTTGAGATAAAGCCTGGAGACGGAAAGACGGAAAAACGAACAGAACATCGAAGTCATAGTAATAAGGTCCCGTTTATATCCTTCGGGTACGAAACCCTAAAAACTTTACATCGATCAAATATCAATTTCATGGACAATGGATTTGTGCGGGCTCTTCTACTTCAGGCTTCACCACACATTTTAATAGAATGTCAGAAAACTAAGATATATATATATCATGTGACCCTGATCTTTATAAGAAACAATATTCTTTGAACAAAGTAAGCTTAGAATGGTTTTTGGCGAATTGCGTGTTGTAAAGTAATTAACAAACCAATACCATACCATAGAGGAATAATACCTAAAATAATTTTCTCATTCGATTGATGTGAAAGTTTGCACAAACTAGTATCTATATATTTATACGCGAGTGGAAAACTTTGTACCCCTATTTACGAAAGATTTGTAGATATAAAACTATGAAATTTCTCCCAGTTATAGATTATATTGGAGGAGTTGCGTAGAATACCAATATTATTTTAAAATACGCCTTAATTTTGCATATATAAATAAAACGCTACGCACACAACAACACGCACACTAAAATATTTTGACACGATAATCATACACAAAATACTCTTTTGTTTATGGTTGAAGTCTGTGATTTTTTTAAATAAAATTTAATGGCCTATGATTAAATTGAGAATAGATTTTTTTTCTCTACACGATGGATTTAAATATTAAAGGTCAAATTCCGACCATAGGATGATATTTAGTAATGTTAAAAAGCTGATGTAGCTATGGAGCTGGATGGTGGTCACATACCACAGCATCACTGAGACTAAACTACATACTCATATTAAGTTTTGGGGTTGCTGGAATCGTCTTGTCAGGTACTCTTCAAATGAATGGTAGCCAGGGGACTAATTATGAAACCGGAAAGTATATCCTATACACATGTTTAACCGTAGACAAAACCTAATAATGTAAAATGTTTTATTTTAGTACCAAATAAAAATACGCACAACAAATACAAAGTACGAAGTAATGTAGCAGAGCTTTTAAAAGCATACAATATGCTACTGGATAGATACATTACATAAAGTGTATCAGCTCCATCCTAATATCTGTGAGTTTATCCGTTTGTATGTAAATGTGTCGTTATTGTCGTCGTTTACGAGTGAGACACAAAAGACGCCGTCAACTGCTCCTCGTAAATCCAGTTCAATATCGCCGCCTTAGAATGTTGGCAATTCCAATCCTTTATTACAGCAGTAGCTTTAAGGTTCCGCGAATAAATTGCTTGTAAATAGTTGTATTTAATTAAAACTTAACGGGCTTTAGTTGTAGACCGTTATTATTTTGATAGTCAGAACTTTTTTACGCAGAAAAATGGCGTAGCACATTTCGCAGGGGCTTAAACACTTGGCCACTGTCCTACTTACTAAACTCTACGGCGTTCCTCTTGCCGGCTAACACGAAGCTACTGGCACGATCCACCTTCCATAGCTCCGACAACGGTTGTCCGACTTTCTCGGCCGAGCTAGACTATACTCGTCAGGTGTCAGTTATGCCTTATATAGCAAAATGAAAGAATGCTCCTTGTTGGTGCTTTTTGTTGTAAAATCAAAACAGCCCGAATTCATTTCTACGAATTTTGTAGATTGACAGAATGATAGGAATGTGTTATCGCATATCTAAATTTTAACACGGAATCACCTATATGAAAAATGTTTAGTAGATTATTTTCTGATATACAAATGTTATAAAAATAGATAGATAGATAGATTAACACTTTATTGCACACATTTTAAAACAGATATGGATACAGACAATAACTTATATTAAGACATAAAATAAAATATAAAAATAAATGATGAAAACTTCCTGGTTTATACGTTTGTACATTATTTATGTTGATTTACATAATAAAAAAAATGAATTTGAATAACTATTCCATTAATTTTTCCTAAAAACAATAGCCAAAACATCTGTAGTATGTAGCGGAAGTTTTGTTAAATTAAGTTTGGAAGCTGTAAGTTAAGCAACCATGTTGATTCGGTTTTGGCTGCATTCCAAGCCTAGTATTATTTCACAATGCGAAACTAAAGATTTCGTATTCAGAGAAATGGGAGACATTATGATAATTATATTATCTGATATTGTTCGAAAATCTTATTCGCCTTGAATTGAAAATGTGCAGTAAAATATAAAAGTTAATAAAAGGTTCAATTTTACGTTTTAACAAATATACAAATATGTCGCTAGACGATGCAAGCGACTCCGTTGCGTCAGAATTCGTTTATAGCGCGGGAACCGTCCATTTTTCGGGATAAAATCCATATCATATTTCAGCAAATTCGATTCAGCGGTTTTGGCCTTAAGAGATAACAGACAGACACACTCTCACATTTATAATATTAGTATGGCATTTATAATATGCGATATATTTATAATGTAAAGACAGACCGACACACTTTCGCATTTATAATATTAGCATGGATATGTAATATCATAGACCGCACTTATCTACATGACGCCACTTAATAGAACTGAATTTTGTAAAAAAACAGATCGTATGTGTCCCTAGAAAGCGAAAAAAATGTTTATGATTTGTATTGACAATCTTATGCCACCCGAGTGACTGTACAAGTCACAAAAATTTTTTTCGCTTTTCACACTGCTACTTTTAAAGTTAACTTCATATCAGGGATAGATGCGACCCCTTAAGTTTCACTTACTTTAATCACAACAGTCAAAAGGAGTTGAGCGTACTATGACGATTGATGGGCGCATCGCATCCATATAAATTTTGTGGAAAAGTGCGCACTTTGTGTGAAAAATACGACGCGGTACGCCACGTCAACAATGTGCCTGAGCCCTGGACGTGAAGTGTCGCGCCGTGTCGTGTCGCTATAGTGCCATCTTGAACGTTTACTTCAGCGTGGAGGGATCGCAAGGGAGCTGTATAACCAATATTTTCTCTACAATATGCTCTTACATCGACAACTCTACGCTCGGGATGCGTAGCTTGCACTCCGCTTAGCGGGATTTTAAGCTTTTTAGCGCTAGATCGATTATAAACCGAGAGCTGGGAGCATTTTTTTTATTTATGCTTTATGCACAAATTTTACAGAGACACAGTTAAATGTTTCATCAATGCAAGGGCGTACTTATCTCTTTAAGAGATCTCTACCAGCAAACCATATAATTAGTGAAAGCTTTGTAAAAAGTTGTCATGTACAAAAATAGAAAAAAAAAGAAAAATAATAATAACTCACAACATTAAACTAATGCTAACAAACTAACATACTATAATATAGAAATACTACTAATGATTATGATGAAAATAACATAATACAATATACATATACTATACATATAATATATATAGTAAGTATATAAATAAATATATTATAAACTAAAAATAATTTAACAAGAACCAACGTTATTTTGAAGACAGATGACATTGGTTAAAACTGTGAATAAGTATATTAAAATAAAAACAAACACTCACATTTTAAGATAATCATGAGGAAGCTAAAAAAGGACTTGAAAAACCCTAGATTTGAATATGTTGACAGTCGGGGCTTCACGGATGTATTCCGGCAGACCATATTCCAAAGACGCGCAGCGACATTCGAAAATGAACCTTTATAGAATATTGTATTGTACAATATGGAACTTCGAGTGGCCTCTTCACTGTGCATGACCGAACTGGCCTCTCACTTGGTAGTGTGAAGCTGAACCTTTCATATAAGTAAGGGGGAGAACGAAAGCGTAGAACTTTAAAAGAAGTGTGAGAATGTGCATATTTCGAAGCAATCGTATCGGAAGCCAGTTCAGACGCTTGCTAAACTCTGAAATATGGTCATATTTACGCAGACCAAATACGTACCGAATGCACATATTTTGCAGACGTTCCAGCTTATTGAGTAACGCTTCAGATAGATCCAAAAAGACGACGTAGGCATAGTCAATAAGCGGAAGAATTAAAGCTTGAACCAGCAGCAGCTTAGTTGGGATAGGGAGGAAATTCTGTAATCGTTTAAGCGCATACATAGCACCGTCTGCTGCTTTTTCAGTAGGTACAAAACACCTGCAAGCAAGCAAGCAAGGTTTCAACCTTGTAATGTAAGATTTCCTATTACACACCAAAAGAGAACTGCAGACCTGCTGCGGGGAAGCGAAGCTAAACAAAACTAAAAAAAATAAATATCTGAATCTGATTGTTTAGTGATGAAAATTTATATTTCAAGTTGATTTATAGTTTACACGCAGTTTTCGCGAACTATATTTTTGCACGCGCCTGGCAATGTTAAATCTCCCCCTAAATCATCTGGCTTTTCTATTCTTTTAATATTCAACTACAACATAAAAAAATACATATGGCCTCAAATATATTTTTGGACAATTTTTTTTACTTAAGGTAAAATGTAGGGTAGGCTCCGCTTCTCATTAGCCAGGTCTGCAGTGCCATTATATAAGTCAATGGCAGTGCCGTATTGGGATGTAATAGATTTATATGACAAGGTTTCAGCTTGCCTCAAATACCTACTCAGCTCTCAGATTATTATAAATTGTTGGAAAATGTAATTTTTAAAACTTTGATTGTTAATATTTTGTTTGTTTGTTCATCCTTTTTTCGACCAATTATAGGATGGAGAGTGACATAGGCTGTTTTTGGTCATTGAATGACATCGTGTTCCCAAAGCAGGCCTTCAAATATTCGTATTTTTACGAGATTATCGGATTTCCCGCGAGAGAAGCTATATAATTAATACCTTCTAAGTTTTAAACATATAATATAATGCATGATAAATTTCAAAACGATACGATAAATACAATAAATATAATTTGGATAGATGTTAAGCTGTTTCTTAGTACATGCTACACATAAAATATTTTTGTTGGCATTGCAATAAATCATTAAAACCAAGATTTAAACCGACATCGCCTCGTTAAATTATAACATGACAGGTAGGATTTTTTTGATTAACGATTTTCTAGCTTCACTCGTATTTCGCATAATATTATTATTATCGGTCCACCCAGACCTATAAATAATACTCTTGTGGCGGCTTCGGCACTTCACCAAACTCGCAATTGGCTCATTTGTTTAATTCCAATAGCAAAGCCAAACCAACCCATTAATATTACAGCTAAAGAGTTAAATTCTATATAGATAGTTCTAACGAGCAAGTCATAATTAAATTATATTATGACATATAGTTATACAGGATAAATATTGATTTTAGTGCAAATTTAGAGACGAGGAAAGAACCAATATCTTTCTGTCTGTTTAGCTATATAAATCTTAATCAGTAGAAGCATTTTAAACTGTAACAGTTAGCCAGGTCGACTCTAAAGACTTAAAACTGTATAAAGTGAGACTCCGTTGGTAGATATAGATAGCAAACTGATTCAAGAGCAGAGAGATGCAAAGCAAATAAATAGTTTAAAGAGAAGATGAATGTTAGGTGAATGATTTTCCGGATATGACTCAAACCTTTTAAAATAATCGCCGGAAAATCGGAAATATTCAGTATCCATCCGAAGCGTTTGTAAAACGCCAGAAATAGTTCACAATCTTTTAAGCTCCCGGCAAAATTCGGTGTTCCATGTTTTGTTTCACCCATGGAATTTCTGCAAACATAATCGAAATGTTTTATATCGTATGCCAAAATGGTACAGTCTTACATGAAATATGATGTACAAAACATGTAACACTTATCTAATTTTGCCGGGGCCAGGAGGTTTAAATGATCATAAACTGTTTTTGACGCTTTTCGAATGTTTTATATGGATGTTTTTACTATAAATACAATGTATTTAATCTAAAACCGAGGGTATATTAACATTTTATTGCGTCTGGTATTGCCTCGGGGCGTAATGTTTGGGGTCATTACACCAACCGGATAAACGAACTCCCACATTAAGATACCAACTCAGCTGATAATAAACCTTTATGACATTGCGGCGCTGATGATCGTGTCATATTAATCATTATCAGATACTTTGCCTTTAGTGCAGTATTTTCTAAAGTGAGTGGTAGCGACCCCTGGTTATTAGGATGTGGCTAAACGCACTTCGTTTAGCCACATCCTAATGCGCTTACGAGTTAGTTTTGTGCTATGTCTTACTATTTTCCCGCCAAAAATATAAAGACCGTTTCACTCCAACACCCCAGTTTTTTTGCAATTTTGATGAACTTAAATTATAATGTTTGTGGCAACAATATTTTGTTGTTATTTTGAGTAACATGTAGATTTTCATTCGTATACAGTTAAGTAAATGTGTTACTATTTTAGTGTGTATTTTAGTGACGTATTATTAATGATTTAAGGATCAATAGTACTTTGTAAAAATAATATTTCATAAATTCCACTTGGAAACTCTCCCCAAAAGAACTAAATTGTGTCTTGAAAACTAAACTACTATAGTAAGTAAAGCAGTAAAATTCATATAATATGAAGAGTTACTAATACAGAACGACTACATAAAGATAAAAATCGGATCCAATGTTAAGTTTTCAGTTAATCGATACTAATATTAAGCAAAATAGTTTGGCGACAAGCCACAAAAATTAGAAATCGCTTTCTTATATTTCATTTTCTCGGAAAACCACTATTATTGAAGAAAAACATTTTATTGTTTTATTGTATTACGAAATCTATATATTTTATTGTATTACAAAAACAATTTACGATAGGGCCGTATTGTATACGTTACATTTTACTATTATAACCAAAAATTAAAAAACGATATCCAAAAAATACTTTTCAACCTTACCGCGCAACAAAGCGGTTTGGAAAATTCAGTCAATAATATACCGAAACGAAATAGGTATAAATGTATTAATAAATATCGAACTGTATCACATATGTATTGATAATATTAATAACATAAAACATTCCCTAATAATATTACGTTCTCGAGTGCCAAATACGGTTAGTGGAACGACGTTACGCAGCGAATATTATGATTAAATTAATATTATATTCTCAAACAAATTTACTAATTTCCGAAAGCTCTAGAGGCTAGACAAATAAGTTGAGGTTAATTAAATCATAACACTCACAAGTTACACTACACGTATATGGGTTTCGTGAAATTGTTTTGACAGCTCTGTACTGTTACGTTAGGTTAGTAACATAGGTTAGGTTGCAGATTTTAATAGAAATTGAAGACATGAGTGGAAGAAGGGGATAACTAACAATTTGATAAAATCGTTTAAAATTTTTTGGGAAAAAAAGAGTAATATAATAGTTATATTAATTTCAAATCCTTTTTTCAGTGCTACAGCGTCCATACATCCATAAAATCGTCAGTTTTGAAATGTTAGTTCTCCCTTTCTTTTACTAGTCCCACTCATTTTTTTAATGATGGTTCTAGGGTGCGTCTGATATGAATGTACCTTAAGCATGGTATGGCACAGACGTCATGACCATGCCTCCCTCAAGTCTAGTGGGTAGAACGGAACATTGCTACACCTTCTCCCTGTTAGGTTAGATCAGCTTATAAGGCCGACAACGCATCTGTTACTCTTCTGATATTAAGAGTGTCCATGTGCGACTGCAGTTGCTTTCTATCTGATAAAACATTTTCTTGTTTGCCCCCAAATTTTCTAAAAAAAAGGCGAGCCTCGATTAAATAGCATCTATAAGGAAACCTTTTTTATAAAATACCTGTGGACTTTACAAAGAAACACAACACCTTTAGTTAAAAAATATACAAAGCTAACAAAAAACATCTCCATTAGGAAGTTTTTCAATTTTGATAAATGTAATAATGATATAATAATGTCTATACTTCACACCACGTTAGTCTGGCCCCGTGCTAAGTACCCTAGTGACTTGTGTTATGAAAATGTTAAAAAATTTACAAAATATCTCTCGTTGAGCTTACGGGTCCTCTGTACGACCGTGGCATTCTCTATTTAATATTTTGGAACAAAAACCTTTACATATGCTATTACAAAGTTTGACTTACACAGTTACCTCGCGACCACCGCGCCGCGCAGATCGGTCCACGCGTTATCGCACACCGACGTACGCAAAGCTCGCCTAT